>APFE031470527.1:9073-66991 GCA_000404065.3 Pinus taeda | reverse complement strand
TTTTTTTTTTTTTTTTTTTTTTTTTTTTTTTTTTTTTTTTTTTTTTTTTTTTCAGAATGATTTCATGTTGGTTTCTATTCAATATTATGATGATCATTACAGTGGCTTTTTCCTCTTTTATTTTGTAAAGATCAATGTACACTTATTAAACTATTAGTAGTTACATTTAGTTATTCCTTGATAACTTTTCTTTCTTGATTGTATTATAAAAGTAAATTTTAAACAAAAAATAAAAAGAATGTAAACAAAAACAAATTGTGGGCTAAGACAGCCTCAAACTTAACATAAGGTCCTAAATGTCATTAACTAGAAATTTAAATGAAAATTAAAAAAAAAAAAAAAAAACTAACTAAAAATCCTTCTGTTTGCAAAGACAAACACTCCAGCCATGACCTCCCTTAGTTGGATGCTCCTGCATCAGGCTTCCGGGGTAGATGAAAATTCATGGCTCCAGTCCATGAGCTCCTCGATAGAATACCTTGCACGTTGTATCTGTCCTGCGTCAAGCCACAAACTGTCCCCAATAGGGCAGTTCTTCCACTTGATGAGGTACTGTAGGTACTCCTTTCTTCGAGTCCGCCTGTGCACCTGTGTATCGAGGATTCCTTCGATTTCAAGTGGCTGAGCTGAAGGCATTTGTCTCATCCACGAACTACTCTCTTCCTGGGTATCCCATTTTGGTTGTGCCGAACTATCCCCTTCAGGACTGGAAGTGTATGGGAATAAATCCGCCAAATTAAAGATGGGTGATATTCCTATACCTGGAGGCAATTGCAGCTCATAGGCATTTGCAGAAAACTTACGCAGAATTTTGCAAGGTCCAATTTTCTTAAATTTCAACTTATTGTATTCGCCCTTAGGGAATCTTTATTTGCGTAGATGCGCTAGGACTTGATCCCCTACGTTAAATTGTACCTCCCGTCGTTTCAGATTTGCTTTCTATTTGTACCTTTGACTATTGTCCTGTAATTTTGACTTCTCCTACTCATGTAGTTCGTTAATTGCTCTTGTGAAATCTTCCTCGTCAGCACTTCTTCTTTCTAATTGTCCCAAATCTCGTAACTCACGCACTCCTCGGGGATGCATTTCATACAAGATTTGGAAAGGACTACTTCATGTGCTTCGATTTGGTGAATCATTGTAAGCAAATTCCCTTGGGCAAGTACACGATCCCACATTCGTGAATTTTTCCCAACTAGACTCCGTAGCAGGTTTCCTAAGCTTCTATTCACCACCTCCATCTGCCCATTGGTCTGTGGGCGATAAGTGGAGCTGAAATTTAACTTGTATCCAGCTTTTTCCACAAGGCGCGCCAGAAATGTCCTGTGAATTTCACATCCCTGTTGGAAATGATGGGCTTGGGTAAGCCGTGTAGTCTGACGACTTCAGTGAAAAACAAGTGTGCTACATGGGTAGCGTCACTAGTTTTCCTACAAGGGATGAAGTGTGCCATCCTGGAGAAATGGTCCACCACCACCATGATGGAATCGAAACCCCGCTGTGTTTTTGGCAAACCCATGACAAAGTCCAGACTGACTAAATCCCACGGTCTGTTTGGAATAGGTAAGGGTGTATACAACCTCGTGTTCTCACTGTGCCCTTTCACCAACTGACATATCTTACACCTGGTCACATATCATTGCACGTCTCTTCACATCTTCACCAGTGATAGAAATGACTGAGCTGATCCAAGGTTTTATCAATACTGAAATGTCCAGCAAGACCTCCACTATGTTTTTCCCAGATGATGTTCCCCCTTATTGAACATTCTGGAACACACAGTTGTCCTCCCTTGAATAGCAGCTCCTCCTGCAAGTTATAGTCCAGCCATGGACTATTATCCTCAACAAGGGATTTTGGCAGGCTTCATAAGCCTCCTTGAAATCTCCATCTGTTTGATACAAGTCCTTTAGGTGTTCAAAACCCAACACTTGTATCGTGCTCTCCTGCAAGAGTAAAACTCTTCTGCTTAGTGCATCTGTTGTCTTGTTGGCTTGACCATTGATATGCTTCAAGACGAATGTAAAACTCTACAAGTATTCCACCCATTTTGTGTGTTTATGATTCAGCTTATGTTGCTACATAACGCACTGTAACGGAGAATTATCAAAAAACAAGACAAACTCGTTACCCAACAAATAATGTCTCCAATGATTCAATGCTTGGACGACGGCATAAAACTCCTTATCGTAAGACATGTATTTTTCACTGCTTTCATTTAATTTTTCACTAAAATAAGCTATTGGTTTGTCTATCTAGATGAGTACGGCTCCAATGGATGTACCACTGGCATCACAACGAACTTGGAAAAGTTTGTTAAAATCAGGCAACCTCAAAATTGGCCATTCAATGATCTTCTTCTTCAATATCTGGAAGCTCGTCTCTACAGCTTCAGTCCAATGGAAAGGCTGACTTGCCTTTTTGATGGTATCCAACATGGGTGCGCAGATTCCACTAAAATCCTTTATAAACTTGCGATAGAAACTTGCCAACCCGTGAAAACTCCAAACTTCGAACAAACTCTTAGGGGATGGCCAGCTAAGTATAGCTGCAACTTTTTCTGGGTCCATTTTCAGCTCATTTTCTGCAATCACAAAACCCAAATAGACTATCTCCTTCTGAAATAAAGAACATTTTTTTAAATTTATCAGCAACTTATTTTGCTGCAACTTCTCTAGAACATATCTAACATGTCGAAAATGTTCTTCCTTGGTCTTGCTGAAAATCAGTATATCGTCAAGATACACAATTACAAATTTCCCAATGAACTCCTTCAACATCTTGTTCATCAGGCGCATGAAAGTGCTAGGGGTGTTACTCAACCCAGATGGCATCACCAGCCATTCATACAAACCTTCATTGGTTTTGAAAGTTGTTTTCCATTCGTCCCCCTCTCTTATTCTAATCTGGTGATATCTGCTCTTTAGATCTATCTTTGAAAAACAAGCTGCCCCACTCAAGCAGTCCATCATGTCATCCATTCATGGCAACGGAAACTTGTACCTCATAGTAATTTTATTTATTACTCTGAAATGCATACACATCCGCCTCTTGTCTCCTTTCTTGGGAGCTAAAACTGTCAGAACCGCACAGGGACTTAAACTTTCCCGTATCAATCCTTTGTCCAACAATTCCTGTACTTGCTTCTTGATCTCTTCGTTGTCCTTAGGACTCATCCGATAAGCAACTTTGTTTGGTAAACTAGCTCCGGGAATGAAATCTATGTGATGATTGATACTCCGCTTTGGTGGTAACTTATCTGGTAAATCATCCACCACAATGTTGATGAATTCCTGCAACAAGTCCTGGATTTCTTTAGGTAAGTCTGAAATTTCAGTATGCAACAACACTGCTCTCGATCTCCTTACAACGGCATACTTTATCTCGTTATCTTCAATCTGTTTTAAAAATTCTTTTCCTCCCATCAGCAGCACTTTTGTCCCACTAGTTTCTGTTGTTTCTTCTTCCTTGATGGGTACTAGGGTATGCTTAATTCCATCCTTGACAAACTTGTAACAGTTTTTTTTTCATCATGAACAAATTTTCGGTCATACTACCAGGGTCTACCTAGAAGAATATGACACACGTCCATGGGCATGATATCACAAATCACTTTGTCCCTATACTTTCCAATATGGAATTCCACCTCACACTGCTCATCAACTAGCAGTTGATGACCTTTCTGTAACCAAGACACCTTATAGGGAGTTGGGTGCTTCGACCTTTTCAAACCAAATTTCTCCACCATCTCTTTTGCAACCATATTATCAGTGCTTCCACTGTCTATAATTAGTTTGCAGCATTTTCCATGTGACTTGCACAGAGTCCGGAATAATGCCTTTTTCTGGGTTTGTTCAGTTGTCTCCTTTGTCGGTTTCAGTAGTACCTTATTCAAGACTAAGGCCTCTCCTGTCTCCGATACATTCTCTACCTCTTGGGGCAGTGCCTCTACTTCCTCTATTTGAGCAACATATTCTTCTCTTTGTCCGGCATGTTCTCCTTCAGGACACTCAAAGGACCTGTGTCCCCACTTGTGCCACTTGTAACACTAGTAGGTAGCTCCTCTGCCTCTGCCATTTCCCCTTCCTCTCTAGTATGGCCTTCCTCCCCTAGTTCTACCTTCCTGTTCTATTGTCCCTGAGGTCTTTGAATTGCTTCCTTCTTCACTGTTGTTGACAGTCCTTCCTTTACCAAAGGGTTGTCTTTTCCCTCAGCCAGATCCACGTCCTCTTCTGGCATTCTGCTTCCTTGCGATATTTTCTTCTACCTTTAAGGCACTCTGGTATGCTTCCTCTATGGTTTTTGGAGAAAGAATACTTATCTCATCTAATATCTCCAGTCTTAGGCCATTCAAAAGCTTTGTTGTCTTTTCTGGGGTGTCTTCAATGTAACCTGCTCTCAGATTCACCCGATAAAATTCTTCAATATATTCTTTCACCATCATTCCTCTTTGCTTCAAATTATGCACCTACAGATACTGAGCAATCTGGTAATCTTTGGGCAAAAACTCACCCTTCATCTTGGCAACCATTATGGTCCGTTGTTTAATAGGTAACTTATTTGATCTTCTCCTTTTTGCTTGGACACTGTCCCACCATAAGGCTGCATGTCCTTTTAACTTGGTGGGAGCAAATTTAAATTTCCTATCTTCACTGATATCCTCACATTCAAAGTATTTATCTAACTCACTAATCCAGTCCAACAGCACTTCTGTGGACAAACTACCATCATAGTTTGAAATCTCAGGCTTTGGCTTATTACTAGCCAATAAAACTGACCTTAACAATCTGATTTCAGGTCCTTCCTCATCTAATCCATCTGTTGTAACTGCAGCTTCTTCATCACTGTCATCTCCTCCTTCTGGATCCCTTCTCCTTCCTGCTTCTACTATTTCCAAACGGGCATTCAGGATCCTAATCTCTTCTCTCAATCCTTCATCTACTACCCTTTGGATAGCTCTGCCATGACCTCTTCTTCTGACTTCCATTTAAAAAAAAAACAAATTAACTCTAACCTGCTCTGATACTAAAATTTGATGGGACCAACCCCGAACACCTATGGCTTATAATTAATTGTTTATTGTATAGTTGATTGTTTTGTGGTTGGCTGACTTTATGGCACGGTATGAGAGGTTATGTCGTGAGGACAACTGTCGTCCTCCTCAGGTTTGCTTCTCCCGCCTCTTCACTATATTGCGGAAACCCTAACTCCGACCATTTTATTGTTGCTCTGCTATTCTGCTACTCCATTAAGGTCTCGGGTCCTAGTCTTTGGTTGTTGTTTCACGAGGGTTTTGTTTGCCCAGCTCTGGAAATGATTGCCCGTGAGGGTTTTTATCTGCACGCGTTGGTGATGTTTCATGTTCCGAGCATGAAGTTTTGGGTCTGGAACCCTGGTCTTAGTCTCTGGTTTCCTTCTGTTCAACCCTGGTTATGATTTTGGTTGTGGGTCTTTGTTATACGCTGGCTTCGATTATGCTGTTGGTTTCAAAGTGTTTGCTTTGTTGTTTGACTACTTGCTTGGCATTTTGTTGCAGGTCATGGTTGCAGGGTGGCTCGGCTCTCGACTCTAATTTGGCATTCAACTAGAGGTGAGTTCTCCTTTTTCATTTCTACCTTGTTTTCTTCTGTCACTGACTGTTCTTGCTCCTTGTGATCAGTGGCCACTCTGCGACTGTGACCTTGGTCCGCGACTTCCTTCCTCGTCCACACGGGCTCGTCTCCTTCGGTAAGTCTTTCCTTAAACCCTTGCCTCTGCTTTCATTTCTTTGTTTTTGTGGCTCCGTTTGTTGGCTCTAATGGTCCTATTGGTTGGCCACGCAAGTATACGGTTGGGCTCTCCATTCACTAGTCTCGTGCTCTAACAACTGCACTTGTATCGGGTAGGGTCACTCCTTGTTTTGCCTCTGTCTGTATATCTAAAGCGTTCTCTGTTGGCAGTCTTCTCTGGATCTGTTGTTGAGGGTTTCGCTTCGGCCTCACTGTGTCTTGGCCTGTGTATTTATGCCTCTGGCTATTTAACTTATGAATTGTAATTATATCAGTCCTATGGTGACCTCGTGGTTGTATTTTGGCGATGTTACTGGAGAAACTCTATTTTCATGGCTTGTCTATATTTGGTGACTGTATCTTGGACTATAACTATTCGATATCGATATATATACACCGTGATTTCTTTTTGTTAATTAAATAGCAAAGGAGAATGATATGAGTTCTGTTGGTACCTGTAACTATTTGCTTATTCCTTCGACAGTGATTTACTTGATTCTTCTGCAAGCTCACTTTGTTGTTTTGCTGAACTTGTCCACGTACTCTTTTTGCTCCTGTGTTAGTTATTCATTCTCTGTCTTCGTTATAAAATGGTTAAATGATCTTTGTTAAGTTAGAAAGAAAATACTCAGGCTGCAATACATGGCTTCAGACTTTCTTGTTTTTTTTCAAAATGATTTCATGTTGGTTTCTATTCAATACTATGATGATCATTACAATAGCTTTTTCCTCTTTTCTTTTGTAAAGATCACTGTACAATTATTAAACTGTCAGTGGTTACATTTAGTTATTCCTTGATAACTATTCTTTCTTGACTGTATTCTAAAAGTAAATTTTAAACAAAAAATAAAAAGAACATAAACAAAAACAAATAGTGGGCTGAGATAGCGTCAAACTTAACATAAGGTCCTAAATGTCGTTAACTAGAAATTTAAATGAAAATTAAAAAAAAACTAACTGAAACTCCTTCTGTTTGCAAAGAAAAACACTCCAGCCATGACCTCCCTTAGCTGGATGCTCCTGCATCAAAAATACTTTAAACCAGTAACAAGTGAGGTTTTAACAACATATGCATGGGTGCTCTGGATAACACCTAATATTCTTACTAAATCATATGAATCAATGGTCAGATCATTTACCATCTAGGAAACTTCATGGTGATGTGCTCCAATAAAAAGTGCTAAAGCATATGAATCAATGGTCAGATCATTTACCATCTAGGAAACTTCATGGTGATGTGCTTCAATAAAAAGTAACCTTGCTACAATTATAACCAAGCCAAAAAAAACAAAGTCCAATGGATAAAGCCTCCTTTGTCCATCTAAGGTGTGAACTCAATTTCGAAGTTAATTGATGGGCCAAAAGCGCTACTACTTTAGACCTATGTGAACTTATACAAAGGGCTAAACACCACATGCAGCATCCCCTAAAGCTAGTTTAATTATGCATCAAACTTTAATTAATATCCACATGGCTCATGGAAAATGTTTCGCATATGGCGGAGCAACGTTTCTTTATTGCGGCAGCTAGGGCTCAGCCCTAGCCAGCCGCTTCTCCTCCCTCTCTCACAGAGATTTGCAGATGACAGACTTCTTCCACTACAATACTATCTCACTCCTTTTTATCCATCGAAGATCCTAGTCTACTCAAATATGTTCTTGTTTCCATGGCAACCAGAAAATCAAACTCATCTTCGACCCCATCCTCTGTTATGCTCTTGTCCTCCACCTTGTCTCCCACGGCAACTGGAATTAAAATCTCGTCTTCAGTCAAGGGGATGAGCCTACCCTTCTCCATGGCATCAGGCTTGATATTTCCCTCTGCTACAAGAAATATTATTGCAAAGTGTGTTGCATTGTCCTCTGCATTCATGGTGGCCAACTTGAATCCACCCTCTGCTTCACAAAATACTAAAAATAATGTTTTTCCTTCCTCAATCCCAGTGGGCTAATGTCTGGTTGTGGATCCTCCATCTTTTTACGATGTAGTGAAATTTGCAAATGGAATTCCTTTCTCAGGGTTCTTAATTCATGAAGCCCCTTCGTTATAGGTTCCTTTGGTGGTTGAAGCATTCAGGGACACAAAGTTCTTCTCATAGTGTGGTTTGATATACAAATTTAATGGTCTATGATCGTGTTTAGTAGATCTTCACTCCTAGAATTATAAGCACTGAAAACTGCTAATTTCATATGAGTTGAATATTTATCCTCCGGCCAGAGAGTTTTTTGTATCATTTTTTGATAAGTTGAAGATCGAGAGCTAATCTCTAATTCTAGTTTGTTGTCTTGGGGAACTGCAGGTTGTCTACGCAACCCTGTCCCCCCTCTTTCGACCCCCTTTCAACTTCAATTTCTACCACTCTTGTCTAGGTAAGACTTCCTAATCTCCCTTTGCATCTATGAAATCTTCCATCACTAAAAGCTATAGGAAATACTTTAGGTAGATTTTATCGCCGGAGTAATGATGCAAAACAGTACTTGAAAACCACATATGCTCGTATTTGTGTGGATATGGACTTTAGCAAAGGATCTCGTGCAAATATCAAACTGATAGGCCCAAATTATCTATGGGTGCAAAAGTTGGATTATGACAATATTTATTTTCGTTGTAGAGCTTGTTATGAAATAGGGTATTCCCTCAAAAATCATTTGAAAGCTAGGAAGGTCAAAGCAAGGAAAAATGGCCACAAACTAAGATGGTGGGAAGGTGCCAAGTAAGAACATTATACAATTTTAAAGATGAACTCCCCACATATCTCAGTAATGAGGAAAATTAGCAAGAGACATTAGAGTCCAAGAAATACTTGCTCTAGGTTCATGGAAACTCAGCATCAAACCAATTAGAGGGGGAATGTAAAAAGGATACCTATGACAATCTTGAGAACCTTGGTTCCCCAAATGCTTGTCTTGAAAATAATTCTAAAAAAATAATCCTTGGGATGATCTTCCAAAAGTGGCGAATGACAAGTCAAATATTTTTTGGTGACTCCTCTGTCTCTTTGGAAAAAAGACTAAAACCCATCTTCTTGGGTAGATCGGGCAAATGGGGAAGAACTGCATAAGAATCCTAAAGGTGCCAACAAGATTCGAGATAACAAACAGAAAAATGATCCTCCAAATATATTAAATAACATAAGCCAGATCCAAGTGGGGTAAAATGATGAAAATGAGAATTTGGGGGTTGCCCAAAAACCCAATTCCTTTAAAAAATCTCGATCCTGGACCTGTGGGTTATGGCCCAAGAAGCCTCGACGGAAGCATTCTAAAACTTTAAAACAGAGATCTTCTTTAACTATTGAACCAGCCCTTTAAAACAACATTTGAATGTGTGTTAAAACAACGATTCTATATGACTGCACCCCTGGTCTGATTGATCTGGTCGTTCATTCTGGTCGGCAGAGATGCCGATAATTGGCATGAGCTACGATTTCCACCAGGAATCCACGATTGAACGGCGTTCCCACACAGATTCAAATCCCCATGAAATCTATAAAGCTGCATATATGATTTATTAAATTAAATTACAAGTAGCATGCAGCGACGGCATGACGAGGTGCAGAGTTCGAACCCCGCCAGTGGTGAACCGCCCAACCAGAAGCGGCAATTTGGCGATGTGATATCAATAACTATTTAAGCGAACCAAATTCTGGCTTACATCAATCCTCAACACTCGCTCTTCATACATAACGTTTAAACAATAAACGATTAACATAACAGTTACGCAAGCAATTCAAATCGCCATTGATCCTGTAAGTTAAATTTCTACCTAATCCTTCAATGGTTGAGCCCATGTTGTCTAATGACAATAATTCTCAAGGATCGTTACAGGTAGATTGAGTAGATGACTCTGATGGTAATGAAGTAGTAAACCTTAAGGTTACACTAAACCATGTTACTTGTATCATGGAAAAAAATATTCAACTCATCCATGAGGAATTAAAACCAGAATTCAAAGAAAAACATGAGTCAACATCATTGCCTTGCCATCCCTTGGTCTAAACCCTTCTCAAAATGTTGAATCTAGGAGGCTTGCTTCTCATGGTGGTCTCGCTTGATCTTTGTTTTAACCCTGCCAATTCATTAGATAGATACTTCATGGTGCGGGTCAAGCTCTCAAGATCGGTTGTTGCTTCTTTCTCCTTGGCCTTAATTACGGAGGTCTGAGAAATTTTACCCATGTCTTTGGATTCCTTCATTGGTTCATCATCTGCAATGACTCCAATTGTGCCCAAGTCCTTTTCAACTGTGATCACTTCTTTGTAATTTTCAGCTAATGTTGGCTTCACAGTTCTTTTCAAGAAGTGCACAATGCTTGTTGGTAAGGTAGATGTGTAATAATCAATGGTGATGGAGTCATGAGGTTTTGTATTTATTGGAAATCTATTTGATATACGATTAACCTTGGATTGAAATCCTTCACTTTCTCTTTCTGCTCCATCTTAAGACTGCCCAACTCTCTTAACAGCATGGCGGGGGTTTTATCATCATCAAATTTCTCAAGAAACAATTTCTTAAAACCCCTCCAATTATGGATTGAGTTTGGAGGAATATTGTGATACCATATAGTTTCTCTGCCATCTAAGGTACATGGAAAAAGTATACATGAAATATCATCGTAAGGTACCTCAAACATTTGTAGATGCAAGTAAAAGTTGTCCAAGTGGTCCTCCGCATCCATCGCTTTTTCAGGGTCATATTTTGTTAACAGCTTCTTTGGGTGCCTTAACATCTTGTGTAACACACCTGACAATGCAAGTGGGCCTAGATTCATCCATTCCAGATCTTGGTCCACCATACCTTCATCATTGTTTTTCTCCTCTTCATCAGAATCTGTGGACCTTCTTCTTCTTCTTCACCGCCTAACCCGTGAAAAGTATTGTCCAAGAGTACAATGTTGTCATCGTCACCACCATTAGAAGGCGTATGTTTCTCTAGTTTTTCTATGTTTTATGCAGTCTCTTCCAACTATTCAAGGGTGGTGAGAACCAAATCTTTGACTGTTGAAACCACTATCCCATAAGGGGTGGTCACGTTCTTCTTTGGAAAATATGGAAGATTATGAACTCGGGTATCAATTCAAGAGCTCTTACAAACTTATGGGTGATAGGGCAGATGGCCCAGATCTAGTCATAAGAGATTTTATAAGTCTATCTGGACCAGGTTAAGAAGAATCACCAACTTTGGGAATATGAGCATGGGAGGTGTTCGGAATATTGTTGCCTTGACCGAAAAAAGTAGGATTTCGGTGAGTGAGGTTATCAGCCATAAAAAATTGGTTGCCCTCCTTCTTGCACCAGAAATGTTGATGGTGTTGCACACGACAACATTCAAGGGGTATCCCAGATATGTGGTCCCAATTAGACTTCACACCATTTGGGATAAGAGCCCCATCTGAAATAGGGCTTAGCTGTCAGTTTCTTAAATATTTGTCATGGCTCTAACTGTCAATAAGAGAGAAGAATGCAAATGTGCCTTCGAAACGCAAGTGAGTGTGCCTGGTGAGCGTTAAGTTGTAATTGTGTCAAGGTTCTTCTGCTGTGGAGGGAGAAAATAAACTGAGCCTCTAAGAGAGAGGTAATAGTACCACCCTAGTAGAGACACACATAACCAAGAATGATATGTCTAACATCTAGTGGAATACTCCATAAAGATGTGATGGTCATTACAACCAATCAACAAGAAATATTTGTCTAATCTCTAGTGGAATAGTCCACAAGGATGTGACAACAATAGTAACCATTAAAGCACATTCTCAATATGATAAGTACTAAAATAACTAAAATAGCTCAACTACTTTAGCACAGATGAAAGCGAACATGAATTACAAACATCTACATAATAGTCTTACAAATATTCATACATGCATGAATAACGTGTTGGCCATGAGGATTTTGATATTAACTAAAATATATAATACAAATGTATATAATGAACACCACTAGCTCCAATAGTGGAGTGTTGCAACCACTGCTTGCTCCCCAAAAGAACTAGCTTGTCTCTTTATGCCTTGCGGGAGGATCCAAGGTGAAAAGTATCTGCTCATACAATGAGGGTGTATATATAACAAATGGGGAGATGCTTCACCTCCCTTGTGACTCTTTGACTACCCACATGATTGTCTGACTTCCTATGACTTTTCAACTTTACATGACTCTTCATATTTTGTACATGTCCTTTGGAATTCCACTTTACAATACATTTTTGAATTAGAAATTACATGATCCCAAATAATGATGTGGCATATGAAAACTCATGACATGACACTGCTAACATGGACTACTTGATGATATGGAAATGTCAATCCCCTTCAGTTGTTGTTTGTTACATGTCTTCTTGAGGAATTCTCTTCTATCCACCTCCTTATGGCTTAGAGATAAGGATTATTTAATGATATCAAGTCTTGAGTTGTGGTCGCAAAATAGTGTCCCTTTGTCTTCTCTTGATTAATTAACTTGCATAATTAGCTACAAAGATGTATTTCAACATGTTTCCCTTCTCCATCTCCTTCTTCATCATCCTTTCATGGTGTGATAGAATACCTGCATATGCAATTCTCTCATGACGAGACAACATCAGTCTAATAAACCCCTAGTCTAAGATGGTGCATGTTGATCCATTGACTAAGCCAGAACTGGGTGGAAGATTAAGGGAGAGGCTCATTGATTTTGCAATTATGGAGCTCGGGCAGTCAGGGGTGAAGCTTGATCCTTGAGACTGTACAATGCGCAGTTCAGGCTAGACTAGGTGTTATCACTCTAAAATTTCCCTACGGTTGTCATGAAAGAAATAATAGAGGTAACCACAAACCTACTTTTGAGATCAGGATCTAGCCTTCCTAATGCTCAGAGAGGGCTCTCTCTTTATGATTTAACTTTGTTGAGTTAATTGATTTTAGGCTAGTTATTTAAGCTTGATTAGGTTTTGATTTGATTTTGTGGTGGAATCACTGATTCAAATGGATAGATAAGTGTCTTTTTACCATTGGGCCATGGAGTCCAAATGTCAAGAAAAGAGGATTGAATCAAGTTCTAAAGATAGTGTTCACAGGGCAAGGTAGCTGAGTAAATTCAGATCTTTTAGGCTGGATTGTGAAATGGTTTTTCTATCAGGGTCAAGAAGCAATTAAGGATTCCTCAAACCGGATAATGAGTGAAATGAAAGAGGTCAATCGAAACTAGGGAGCAACGAAGAATTCCCTACTCTGGATATCAGAAGAAAAAATAAAAATGAATAATTGTTCGAGACAGAGTGTACTTAAACAAATTCTATAGTAACATTCTAGTTATTTCATTCAAATTGGAAAAGACATGTATGTTTGTGAAATACTTAAGAAAATAACAATTTGACAAATGAAAGATACTTCACTAAAGTGGCCCAACACATGAATCCAGTAATGCAATGCCTTATTACTCAGTCCAGTCTGTTGACTTGAAAATGTTAAAATAAACCCTCAGGTTTTCAGATCAATATGACTATAGAAATGTTCAGCAATCCACCTGTATACTTCAAATTATGAAGTATTTATACAAAAAATTGTTACAAAATATCCTAAACTGTATTAGGAGTTATTCAAGGAAAATAAAATATCTTCATGCAAGAAGATAGAGACACCTAGGAGACTAAAAGGCTACTTGTCCCTTCTTTTATTGATTTTGTTGTTTGTTGTTTTGATCTTATGTTGCCTTCTCTCTTTGGCTGTTTCTCTATGTTGGCTTTCCTTTTACCCTACTTTTGACTGACTTAGTTGATCTTCTGCTTTACTTTTATTGCTCTGTATTCACTATTTACCTTGCATTTTTATAGTAAATCATTCAACTTTTCCCAATTCTCTGCATCTGGTAATTTAATATTTACCATTCTTCTATAGACTTCATCAGTTTCTGTGTATTTTGTAAAGGTGGGATTGTTTACAAAACGATGGTTTACCTCATGCTGGAGGTAAAAAAGGTTCTCAAAAGTCTGGTAAAGGACTTTTCCTGTAGGAATCCCTTTCATGGAGGAACTTTTGGCTTGTTCCTTTGCCACTTCTCTGATTCTCTTATCATAGTCTTCATGTGGCATCAACCTGTCATTTATTACCAATGGATTAGGTAGACTTCTCTGCCTCAAAGCATCAAATATGACCATGAACCTGCCTATTGTAGCTCCATTGTTTGGCACTTCTCCTCCAGTTGTATCATTAGGTTCCTTTTGGTGATTACCTTCTTTACCTCTAGTATGGTCCCAGTTATGTCAGTTATTCCAAGCTCCTGTAATTCATACTTATTCTTTGAGTTAAGGAACTAGATTATTCTTGAAGCTTCTTCGAACATGTTTCCAAGTTAGGCTCTAGCCCTTTGAATTGCATCACCAGCCTCTTTGAGCAAATCATTATGCTCCAATATCACCTGTATAGATGGCAAAATATCATTAACCGAGTCAATGATATTGGCCCATAAAAGTTGTTTTGCTTGGGCTAGTGGCTCCTTCAGTGTTAATTATTTCTCCAACTTCTGTATCCTTTCATTCAACCTATTTGTATTCTAAACTTTATTCTTATGCATGATTTGAGCCAATTTATTCTCATCATCTAGACTTTTTATTTGTCCTTTAAGTCTATTTATTTCAGTGGTTTGGGTGGACATATCCTCCATGGATTTGACCAGTTTAGCTACTTCATCACTAGGATGAGCTACTACTATTGTTGAACCTATTGTTGATGTAGTTGCTGATGCAGTTGGTAGTGTTGTAGCTACTGAAGTTGTTGGGGCCAATGAAGCTGCCAAAGTTGAAGGAACTGTTGTAGTAACGATAGGAATAGCAGTAGCATTAGTTGTCTCAATGCTGGCCTGTTTCTCTTTTTGCTAAAGCAAGAATCGTACCTTTGTTATCATTAAATCAAAAAATTATTTAAATAGAATACAACCATCCACATGGAAACATGGATCTTAATCAAAAACTGCTTTCTAGATATCCAAGGGTCACGAGTTGAGTATGAAAACTCCGACCCTTACCCACAGGACTGCACCACCGTAAATGACAAAAAGTACCAAGGCCACAAAATCAACCCATCAAATCCGAAAAGGGGGAGAAAGCCATTAATCTCCACCATCAGAACTCCTAGCTCCAACCAACGGCAAAGGAGGACCTCGCTGAGCCAAGACTCCCGATAGTATGCGCACAGATTCTTGACCGTCGATCCTCCCAACTTGATCTAATGGTAGAGGTGAATACCACGCCGCCTAGAAGTTTACCTGTTAACCTTATGGCCCCACTAACAAGCTCGATGAATCATAGCCATAGATCTACCAGGCTTGATCCAACGGCACAGGATCATATCGCATCGAGCAAAAGAACTGTTGGTTAATGTGCGATAAGGGCGGAAAACAAAACCACCCCTCGTCCACATGTAGCCTGAAGAGTGTGATGGCTCCCAGATTTTAAAAACCACTTCGCACCCGAGAGGCCCTCGATACACCGGAAACCACTCAGCTGATGGATTTGCGACCTTAGACAGCGTATCAGGAATATTCTTGTTGCCATTGGGTCCCGGATACCGGCAACTACCACTTTCTCCTTTGCAACCGTATGTGAGACTGAGCAACGTAATACCCCTTCTCTCCAACCAACTACTCTGGTAGTAGAATCCTTCGAGCAATGAAAGAAAAAGTGAGAAAAAAAAAACTTACACCTCATAATTAAACCAAATTGTTGGACAGAGCTTCCATAGTTTTGGTGCGGAACACCATTATATCCTCGTCTGATTGGGTGTCATACTAATCCATAAGACTATCATGAGGCAACATATGCCCACCCATCGCAACCCTGTTCATGGTACACTTCACTCCTTGATTAACCAATAAATCAGCAAGTTTGTCGGCCTGCCTTCGTACATGGTTAAAACTAACCGTGCGTAGGCCTCTGAGGTGGAGCTGGATCCTTTGAAAGACCTAGATCAATCTCCAGTGTTTGGAAACCTTCTCCAGCTCCGAGCCCCAACTAATTTTTTTTACTGTGTTGGTAATTAACTCAAATTCAGCTTCGATAATCACATTCTGTCGGTTATCCTGCACCAGGAGTTCTAAGCACTGCTCCATAGCCATGGATTCTGCCATGTTATTTGTAGCTCTACCTAAGTGTCCATGGAAGATGGAAAGGATATTCCCAGTATCATCCCTTAACACCCCTCCAAAGTCCGCATTGCCTGGGTTGCCTTTTGAAGCCCTGTTTATGTTATATTTCAGAAAGCCCAAAGGGGGAGGATGCTAGAATTCCTACTTAGAATCCATAACCATAACCTTTCTATTCAGGCCCTGCGACATAAGCCCCTGCATTCCCAACTATCCTAGAATCCTCATGTCAGCATCTGAAGGTGGATTTTTAGGGGTATTTTGCACTATGGTACCAACCGTCTCTCTAAGTTGAGTCAAGGTCTGCTTCAAAAGACATTTGAGGGATCTTTTTTCATTTTTGAAAATTCTCTTATTCCTTTCTTTCCAGACATTCCAAATAATGAAGCTAGGTGTAAGAGCCCAATCTGAGCCAAGAATATCATTATCTGAATAATTACGCCTCCACTTGGTTAGGGTGTTTATGATACACCCTCTATTCTTGTCGCTCTTTTGGAAGATGTTGGCAAAATAATCCCACAAACTAGAGGTGAAGATACAATTATTGAGGAGGTGTTCCATGGTTTATTCTTGGGCTTCACAGAGCTAGCATCTGGAAGGCCCTAAAACACCCCTTTTCCTTATGTTATCCCAAGTCATAATTATCTTATGATAAACAAGCCACATGAAGAGTTTAATCTTCATCCAACCTTGATGCCTCCACAGATTCTACCATATTCTATCCAGAGCAAGAGAATCCATCTCAAGGAGTTTGCGTTTTGCCTCCTTGAGATTAAAGGTACCCTCATTATTGTTGCCCCACCTCAATTGGTCATGCCCCCTTGTCACTAAAATCTTCCTTTGTTCCAGTATTTTCATGAGAGCCTCAGCTTTATTTTTCAAGGGGTTATCTTCCCCATAAATCATGTTCCTCCACTTTCTCCATTTACTTGCATTATTGTTTTGGTCCCAAAAATCTTTGACCTGTGATAACCCTATGATGTCTGTCTCTCTCTTGAGGTCCAGAAATTCCTCTTTTAGTAGTATTGGTTCTTGTTGCCATTTATCTTCCCAAAAAAGTGCCAGATCCCCCTCTCTGATTTCCCAGAAGCTATTCTTTTGAACTAAGCCTCTATTCTCCCAGGCCTTATTCCAGATGTATGAGCCCTTTATATTTCCAGACATCCTTATATGATCACTATTATCCCAAGTGTTGGCATATTTTTTTGTCCAGATACTAGCCCACTGGGTCTTTAGTTCTTTGACCCATCTCCACCATAAATTAGCTCCTAAAGCCCTGCTTAGAACCTCTGGATCATCCAAACCCAGACCTCCTTGATTTTTGGGTTTGTAAATCTTTTCCCAAGCAACTAAGGCCCATTTCCTTTTTTTCTCCCCCTTACCCCAGAGGAAGTCTCTTTGAATGGTTCTGAATTGTTGTAAGACTCCTTTTAGTGAAGGAAGTGTTGAAAGCATGAAAACTAGGATATATTGGAGAACAGCCTTTGTAAGCACCAGCCTGCCAGCTAAGATTAAAGATCTGATGGTCCAATTCCTGATTTTATCCTTCATCTTATTAATCACCGGTTCCCAGATGCTCTTATGAAGAGGTTTAGTAGTGAGAGGGACTCCCAAATATTTCGAAGGAAGAGAATCTCTTTGAAAGCCTAGAATTCTAGAAATATTCCTTTGAATACCAATATCAGTATTAAAGAAAAAGATTTTAGATTTGAAAAGATTAACCTCCATACCTGTGGCCAAACCAAAGTCAATTAGAATTTGTTTGTATGCCAAAGCTTCTTTGACTGTAAGAACTCCCTGCAACATGGTATCATCCACAAATCGTTGATGAGTCAAAGTCTATCCATTCTCAGAAAGTTGAAGACCCTTGATTTTGCCTTCTGCTTTTGCCTGCTTAATCGATCTACCAAGTCCTTCCATCATGAGTATAAAGAGAAAGGGAGAGAATGGATCTCCCTGCCTGAGGCCTCTTGAGGGAATAAAAATCTCGGAGGGAGAGCCATTTACCAAAATTGAAAAGCTAGAAGAAGTTACCAAAGCCATGACCCATCTAACCCAATTATGATCAAACCCAAAAGCAATAAGAACCCTCCTGATATAGGTCCAGTTCAACTTATCATAGGCTTTAGCTAGTTCCAACTGCATGAACATTCCAGCCTTCCTGTTGCTAGTCAGTGAGTGCACCACCTCCTATGTTTGAATGATGTTATTGAGAATTTGTCTACCTTTCACATAACCAGATTGCTCCCCAGAAACCAGAGTGGGGAGAAGTCTGTTAGCTACAACCTTGGATATAATCTTGTAAACCACATTGCACAATGCTATGGGTCTAAACTTATCTGGAGTTAGGGCATTATCCTATTTAGGGATCAATGAAATGAAAGAGGTGTTGAGTGCCTTCAGAATAGTTCTATTCCTCCTGGAATCTTCTACTACATTCAAGATATCTTGTTTAACAATATTCCAGAATTTCTCCTGTACTAACTTGTCCATTTCATTCTCCATTTCTTTTAATTGAGCATTTAATTGGAGGATGAGGTCCATCATCTCATCTTTCTAGCTTTGGCTCTCTAGGACCTCCTTGGTCTGTGGATGTTCAGAAGAAGGCAACTTCAGTTGTTTCTTCAATGTAGCAATGTCTTCATTTTTCTTCTTTATGAGCTCTTCTGCAACCTTGATGTCATTTGGATTATATCCAATATCAATAACCAAGTCTTCTAGTGACTTGATTTTCTTATCATTTTCCTGTGAGGATGCTTTCTCTAGCTTAAATTGTGTTGTGATGTTGTCTAGGAAATTTTGAAGTTTCTAAACACTCATGGCCTTGTTTTTCATCATTGAGTATATCATTTCTACTTCCTGCTTACGAAATTCATTTTGATCAATAGGGTGAACATCCCTAGCCAAAACTTCAAATTTTGTATTCATGTAATCTGCTAATGACTTAGGCTACTGGACTGTAGGCTACAAAAAGCTCATTTGCATTTTACCAGTTTTAATGTCAAAAGATGACATTAACCTATTATGATTGCTAGGAGTCTGTTTGAAATATTAGGCATATGTTTCAACTTTCAATGCCTCATTTCTTAATTTGATCTCTGTATACTTCTCCTTTATGTCTTTTTCCATATCCATTAGTTTGCTTGATGATGAGACCTCAATGCTAAGTTGTTTTTGAATACTTTGAGTATTAGAGATGGAAGGTTGATGAGTTTCTTCTGAAACTGCTAGAGTTGTACTCTCTCTGGCCCCTGTATCTGTATCCATGATTTGAAGTGTCTTAACTATCTCAAATGTCTCTTCTTTCTCATTGACAAGATTTAGCTTGGCCTTCTTCATGTACATGATTTCAAATCTATCATGTGTTGTATCTATGTTTGAGTAAGAACCTTCTTCCCTGGTCATTTTTACATTATTGTCTTGCAGTGTTGGAGTATGAATAATGGAACTAGTATCCATGTGTTTCTCCATATCTATCAAGGTGTTTTCCAACCACTCTGACTAGTTGGCATATTTTTCAATGTCTAGCCTGGACTCATGTATAAAAAGACTCAATTTAAACTTGAGTCTTAGTTTGTTTATGAATCCTAAAGGGTCATATTGCCACATGAAACTGCTACAGAAATTCATTTCCTATAAACACTTCTCTGCTTCTTCTCCAACCTCCTTGTTATTAGAGATAAAAGGACCAAGCTGTTTTTTAATCTTGAACTGTGTTTCCTTCCTAGCTAATAAAAAATTTACATCATCTAAATTTATAATCTGCCTGATATACTCTAATGCAAATATCCTCATGGGGAGATATTTGGGCAGCGTATAGGGAGTGAGTTGGCATCCATATATCCTAATCTCAGTGTGGTCCTAATATAAATAGCAGCCTCCTATTCTACTGCTCTTAGACAACTGCAAAACTCTTTTTATCTCATCAATAATCCTGGGTTGATTACTACTGCTTAGCATATTTACAATTGGATGAACAAAGGAATCAATGAACTCCTTGTAGTTGAAAACAATGGAATATTTTTGGATTAAGGGTGTCCAAAAGATGATAGATCTAGGATGACCCTTAGTGTCCAGCTTTTGCATATTAACTGGAAAGTTGTCTGATTGGAAATATAGGAACATGTAGTACAATAATGAAGAGTATTTAAATACTCTTTCATTTGGCAATTTGATCAATTGATCATGGATTATGTCTGCTAAGAACTGAGCAAAATTGAAAATTGCAGTTGGACGCGTGCCTAGGCAAAAAATAGAGAGGAAATCAAGTATAGTTTCATCTACTTGCTCATCAGTGGTGTATCCCAGAATACAAGAGAGTATGGTTACAATTTGTCTGGCCCTCTCAGAGAAAATGGTGGCAGAGTATGGAGGATTGTCTATATGAAAGATTTGAGACCTCTTGGGAAGGTCCAGCTTCAAGTAGAGTTCAAGTAAGTTTTCAATGGAAAATGGGGTTTCATTTGGGTTTGGCTGGATCTGCAACATTTGGTTTATTGACTCTACAGTGATTGTAAACAAAATATGTTGGTTAGGAGTGACTATGGCTCTTTGTCTTGGGATATAGCAGAGTTGGCATAGGTGGATGATTTCAGGGAACTGATATACCTGTGGGAACAAGTATTTGGGAAAATTTGATTCCCATAAATGAATGTCATCATTTTGGTTTAGGAACTTATCTTTACTCCAGCAGTGGATTTTCAATAGATGGCTAGGGGAAATTGTGTCTTTAATTTGGAAATCTCTGTCGGCCAAAGGGAGGTGGCCAATATCCAAGTGAGGAGTTTGCAAGTGTTTCTCATTCAGAATGCTTTGGGAAGCCATAATTTTGCTTATTTTATTCAATTAATCTTTATTAGGCTTTAGGAGTAGGGTTAGGAGTTTTGGAATAGTGCAAAAGGTGAATACAACCTGCAGGAAAGGGATTTTGGATTAACAGTGGGGTTCTTTTAGTTTGGCAAGGTTGCAGGAAAGGGATTTTGGATTAACAGTGGGGTTCTTTTAGTTTGGCAAGGTTTTTTAATTAATTCAATTAATTAACCTTTCATAAACACTATGCAGAGCTTAAGTACATGGTCGTTCTAGTTCTTTCAAGAATACCTGGAAAAATGACAATTAGGTGTGCAGACAGGGTTCTGTGGTAGCAACGGAGGTTTTGAGGCTTCAATTATCTATGTGATGCTTGAAATTAGAGTTTGCCACATCTTCTGGTTGTAAAGTTGGTTAAAACAGTTGCATAGGGTTTCTGGGATTCAAAATTGGTCGCCAAAGGATTTTGCAATGAAATAATAGTGAAAAGGGTAGAAATGGAGACTTTTTTGGTTTTTAACCAGCGGTGGTTAACTTTTGGGTGTGGAATCAATATGTGAATAGTAGGTGGCTTCATCCTACGCGGGGAGGCGGTTTTATGGCTTATCACATCACTTTTGAGTGTAGGGTGGTATTTTTTGAGAGCACGCGATATAACATAGGGCTTCCACATAGAAAAAGGGCTCGGGCAAAACCATGAATCTCGCAAGCTTTTGGGATGCTAAAGATCGGAGGATGGGAGCACGCAATACGGGTATGGGCCATTGGATCTAGAGGTGGGTGATTGGAGGGCTATCGTGTGGTGGAGTTGCAAGGGCTGAGTCGGGGTGTGGTTGGCGGGGCTCGGGGATAAATAATGCAGCAGGTTAAATATATTCAAAGGTTTAGTGAGGCTCAGGGAATTATAACGTGGGGGTTTAAATACATAAAGCGGGACTATAGGTTAGAAAATAACATAAGGGTTAAGTTAAAATGGTGTCGGGGAGGGTTTTTCAATGGGGCCCGATACATTTAACTTTTTCAACTTAGGGTAAGAGGATTTAGTGGGTTTTAAATGGAAAAGAGAAATTAATAAGGGGGGAATGATTTTTAAAGGGTAATGTCTAGGGAAAGGTGTGAAATAAAGGGGAAAAGGGTTAAAATTAAGGGAAAGGATTATTACAAGGGGAAATGAAGAGGGAAGGGTCCTTTGGAACCAAGAAGGGGAAAAGCATTAGGGAATGAAAAGTTATGAAGGGTTAATAAAGGGAAATTAATAATTTATACATGTAAGGGGTTTAATGAAATGAGAGGAAATTAGTGAATGAGCTTTAGTGAATATCCTTTCTCTTTGATAATTCCTCCTGCACATGAAACATAGGATCAAGCATAATGAAGGTGCATTTGAGCTAGCAACCTTGTGCATTCCAAAACCTCTTTTACCTACCCTTTATTTATCCTAGCATTTTCTCTTCATTTATTGGGTGCATTTGAGCTTGCTGACCCTTTATTTCTTTTTCTTTGATAAGAAAACTATCTAATTCTAACCTTATAACTTCCAGTGGCTCAGAGAAAACTGATGAGCTCATTATTATTCTCTACCTAACTACTCATCTACCAAGATTAAACAGTTTGGCTAGATCTTCATTCTCTATCTACCAACATGAAATTTAAAGCATGAACGAATCAAGATTAGACTATTTGATCATCATGGATTGTGGCATTTTGACAAGCTACACACAATCTTATTTTGCAAGGCAAAGTAAAAAGTAGTGGCATTTGAATTTGCATCACTTTCATAATCTATTTTTTATCTGTTTTTGGTGGGGTTCATATTTTATTTTCTTTTTTGATCCTTTTATTTTAGTCCTTTGATTTTTCTTTCAGGACTTACCCTCTTTACATTTTTTATTTTTAATATAGGAAAACATTTTGCAGAAAGAAAAAGTATGTACAATATTACAAGACTAATCATAGCCAATTCAAAATTATGAATCCTATTATTATAGGACCCTAACACTGGGTAGACTAATTACGCAGTTTTGGGACTCAATGAGTCGAGCTGAGGGGTTTTGCACTGTTTCAACCAAATGCGATGTTCTGGGAGGCAAAGAAGACCTAGTGATTATGCAATTGGGTAGCTCAGGAGATCAAGGGTTGGCCTTGAGCTCAAAGGCTACAAAATGTGCAGTTGAGGATAGGATTGAGAGTTGGATTGCGCAATTCTAGGGGCCAAGGTTCGGGCTTAAGCACTAAAACTATGCAGTGCGCAGTCCTAGGAAGCGGGAACTACGCATTACATAGTTTCAAGGGGCAAGGTTGAAGCTTGAGGGTTGGAAGTGCGCAATGAGCAATTGAGGAAGGCCATATGAGGTTAAGTTACTGGGAAATTTCTGAAATTTGGCTAAATGTGGAATCAATGAGTTGATGTGAATAGTGATATGACTTAACTATGATCACACACTTAGAATACTTGATGACACAACAACATAGATCATCCAAGACATAGGAACAATACTTTTCCCTTAGTGCGACGATTTTGTGATGACTTACGACAAGTGTGACACCAAAGATACACTTTGCGACGACCGTGACGACACTTGTGCGACGGTGCTTAAAACTTTGGGAATGAGTGCAACAGATGTTTACATGGTTATAAAAACTCCTTTTCATAAATATAACCCCTTGAAACCACCCAAACAATCTCATACACATTGTGCGACAACCAACATGCAAAAATACGACATTTTTCATTTCTTGAATAAGGGACCAAAACACTTCAAGAAAACACATGGAATGGATTTCAATGTTTGTGATGAAACTATACAAGACCAAGGTAGGCTATAAAATTCGATGCAGGCCAAAATTTTCGAGGGTGTTGTAGCAGTGACAATATGATCCAATCCCTCTAAAGGGTCATAATGGCACTTATAGAGTTAGCATTGAGAGCCATGGGCCTCCACCATAGTAGAGCATTGATTGCCATGTCATGGGCTTCTTCAGTACCACAAATTTATTGTTCATGCCCCATCCATACAAAGATGATGATGCACTTGGACCTTAATTCCCAACTGGCCATACACATGTGTAACCAACACTTGGCAGTTGATCAAGGGCCTAGATGCGGTTTTTTCCCATCCAGAGAGCCACAAGAGGGCATGCATCACTTTCTAGCCCTCACTAATGGAGAATTGACTTGTTATTGAGACACTAGTGACCCATGATACCATTGAGTGTGCCCCACAACCACTTGGGAGCACCATAGGACATTTTGCTTGGAAATCAAGGGGCCACCCCCTTGATCATTATTTATGGAGCCCTCCTCTTCATCATGGCACCTAGAGGACTCATTCAGGACTTCTAATGGCCCTTCTTACTCCATTTGGAACTAGTTTTTCACTTTTGGGATGGCTTATCATTCACTTTAGTAGCTATTCGATGGGATTGTCACCAAAAACACATATTTTTCGCATTAAAATATTATTAGGGGTGATTTTAGACTAATTTTAACTTGTAAGAGGCTCATATAAATATGAGATACCTCATTTGTATCTGAGCATCACACTCTGGATTTTTGCTAGCCTCATTAGAGAATTCAAACCTTCCATTTTGGAGAGAATTTGGATGTTTTTGGGGTGCACTTTGATACATGGATATATTGCTATCTTTTTGGAGCTTCTAAATGCATTATTGATGGATGGATATACTTCACATTGTCTAGTAAGTGATTTTTCATGTTGAATATCTTTATGTAAATGTATAGTTTGTGGAATTCTTTCTCATATTGAATATTTATGCCCTAATTTACTTAATATGGTGCAAAATTGTGATATTGGGAAGTTTTGCTTGTGTTACTCATTGATGGAATGAAACGAATATTCCTAGTGGAAAATTGTAATAATTTATCCATTAAAGTCCATTAACTAATGCTAATGAAGGTAATTGTTGAAAGGGGTAGTTATGGCTTCCTCTTTTAACCTCCTTTAAGGTCAATTTTTCCTACTATAATCACCCACGACTCCATACTCACAATGGTCTAGGCACTAGTTGAGTCCCTTGGTGTTCAAACTTGGATTTAATCCATAAATTTTTCATATTTTCTCTTCTTAAGATTCATCCCTTCAAGGAAAGGTAGCATCTCTAGGCATTGGTACAAATTTTATTTGGAGTGAGCTCTTGCAAAACCAATTGGAAAGGCATCTACATTGATGTTTCCTCTAGCCCTTCTCCAAAATTGAGGCAATTCTCACGTTTGAATCTCAAGATAATTGATGCCCTAGCCATCATACTAAGTGGGAACCCTTGAAGCTACTTTTAACTTGGGGATTTATTGAAGTTTTTTAATTTAGTATCATATCATTCAAAACATTTTCTCTTGATTATATTGACCTTGGATTAACTCCTATCATGTCACATACTCCAACTCTAGGTCTAATATAGTCTTTTTCTCAAGGGTTTTTCGTGGAAAGACATTTTAGCTTTTCCCAAAGCTCGCACCTCAATTGACCATTTCCATTGAATTAGTCATCCTTTTCTCACTTCAAACCCTACTATAGACACATTAATAAAAGGTGAGGGTTACTTGGACTTGCCCGTCATTGAAAATAAAATAAGAGAAGGGGACATACGTTGTGGTGATAGTGGGCCTTTGTCCCAAATTGTTGTTATGTCCTCTAGTTTTAGCCTACAAAGTGGGCCTGCTAGTTTGTTCAACAAAAATGCCTAGAAAAATTAGGTAGTGCGTGCTTCCTTTAGGTTGGTGCCCATAAAATATTAGGGAGTTGGTGCTTCCTTCCGGTTGGAGCCTGTAAAGATCAAGGAGTAGGTTCTTCCTTCAAGTGGGTGCTTGTAAATTTATGAGATGGGCGTCTCCTTCTGGCTAGAGCTAGACAATATAATGTAACAATGGGTTGTGGTCTCCAACATTATTCAGAGATAAGTTTTGTGGTTTTCTCCCTTTATGGGTTTTGACGTACGTCTAGTGTTTCTATGTGTTGTTTACATGGTTGATTGCTAAATGAATTTAATATTGGATATGGTTGATAATTGTTAAAATTGGCCATAATATTGATTCCCCCCCCCCCTCACCTCAATATTATCCTAGTTTCTAATAGAATTTCCAATGATCAAGTTTCTAGAGTTGGTATGTTGATTTCATGATCAACATCGGATATTGATAGAAACAAATTCATGTTGAGATTCTTATTTATGAGTTTGATTCTCGACATCAATATCTTGATTCATTTGACCTTCAAACAATATAGACATAGCATGTATGTTATTCTTAACTTATAAAGGATATGCATATGTTTCTAGAAGCTTATCTATGTAGGGTGGATCATTAATAAGACCAACATAAATCCATCTTCAGTCTGGATTTATCATGCACTGAGAGGGGTTGAATCCCTCAAGGTGCAAACCTTTCCTTAAGTTTTCTCAAATTAAAGTAATAAAAGAAATCACCTCGAGGGACTTGATTCTTCTCATTGCATAAGATATCTAGAGTTAAGATGGTTATTAGAATACCATATTAGACTATTATACATCATATTACATTAAAAATGGTGATCACTCCACCACTCTAATTGAAATGTAATCTAATTAAAAATGGTGATAATTGTTCACCACCTTTGCTTCATGCAAGAAATCAACCATAACTTTTATCTATGTCCCTAAATATAATAGATTTGATAGTGCTTATCGAATGTCTCATTTGGGAATTTGAGGAGGAAATTTACCTAGAATGCCTTTGTAGTTGCACCCCATTCTCAAAACTCATAAAATTTTCTATTATGTGGACTCAATTCCTGAAATCCATGAAGAAAAGAAATATGTGAGCCTTACTCATTTTTCATTTGAAATATGTTGTACCAACCTACAAGAATGAAATAACAATAAAAACTTACAATTTTTGTTCATTTATATATAATCCGTAATCTTTTTTCCATTTCAAAGACCACATCATTTAGTTGTAGTTAAGAAAATATCTCACCTTCTTTGATCCCTATATATTCATACATATTAGTTGCACCCAAAACATACCCCTTATAATGAAGGAATGCACTTGAGGAAAGTGTGTAAGGCTATTCTTGAGCAAACCAGTCCTACCTGTAAGGATCAATTCAAAGGGTCAACTATCACAAGATAAGTAGTTAAGCTAAAACAAATGACATTTCCTTAAAAAGTGGTAGTGTCTGGGTCTTCGTTTTTGGACTGCATTTTTTTGTTAGCCTTAAGTTGTTCAAGACTTCCATAGATAGGTGGAGGGTTCTATGTGCTCGAAGCTAGTGAAGGCACCTTGTATCATTATAACTATCCATCATTATTATCATCCTTCATGTTTGGATTTGACTTTTGCATAGGCCTAACCTCCACCTTGTAGGTTTTAACCCTATACAATTAATAGTTGCAAAAAGATTCTTAATAAAACAGAAATATTTTTCAATATATATTCTTCTTTATAGTATTACAATACCCCATATATACACACACACACACATACAACAACATATATAAACCACCAATCCATTTACTGTGGATTAGAATACAACCATAGTTCCTTAATCAAAACTACAAAACCACAGAATAAACCACCATGCACCACAAAACTGCTAAAAGTGAAAATTGTGTTGAAAACCACCAAAAATGGATGAAAAAAAATTACCCAAAAAAAAGTTAAGGGGTGTTTCCCCTAGCCCCTCCATATGACCTCCCCTCTATGTCAATGTAACTTACAATGCATGGAGGTAGTCATACAAATAATATAACACATGCCCAACATATCTTCCTTGGCCTTTCTCCATAATTCTTCTTATTATTTTATGTTATAAACATCATACTTGGGCTTTGGCAAATATTTTTTTGGACTTTCAATTTTAGAGTGCTTTTATTCCTTCTTTGAGCCCACCTCTTAATATCAAACCTCCTTGATAAAAGAGAAACTACTGAATAAAAAGATACACATAGGTGATGGTAATAGCAAGAAAGGGACCTTATTTAGTGGATACAATGGTCATGCCTTTCATTCACTATGAATCCATCATATATGATTGAATTAAAGGTCCTACAACTAATGGCTCTCCTTTCTTCACTATTTGGGTAATAACACCATTGTTATTAATAGCAATCTCAAGGGGTTTTGCAAATAGAATTTATTTTCCCATGCCCTCAAATAAACCCTTTCACTGCTAAAATCTTCTTTTTTTGTGAGCATATTGCCCACTATTTTTAGTAACTAAATGAAGATTGGACTTGCCCTCTTTCTTCCCTCTGCAAATAACATATACTAGTTCTCATTTCATTCAATTGTGCCAAAATTAGATGATCTAAGTTTCTTAACCAACATGAGTGATGGTGTGGCCATAATAGTTGAGATCCCTTTAACTAATGCATAGAAGATCAATCTGGTCAGGGATCATTTGTTTGATCTCTATCTATCTATGTCTTTAATGTTGGGTGATAAACTACCTATGACCCTATGAAAAGCAAGTATTGTCATAGTCATCTGTGGAATTACTACAGGGAGCACTAAAATGGATACTACATGTGTTTAATTCTTTGAAATGAAGACAAAATAATGAAGAAGAGATACAAAAGATTTCCATGTACATTTGAGAAGGAGAGTCAAAAATGTTGTGCAATGTGCATCTCTTCCTATTAAATATTACTAGTGCGATTGGATTTTGAGGGTTTTTTTATGTAAAGAGGCCAAGGTTAGAAACTCATGGTAGTCAAAAGGAGACACCAACAAAACCTAGCTATGTTAATTGTTGGTGTGACCCAGGATGGGTGTGATCTGCAGGTGATTTTGATGACTTAGATGCCCTTGGGTCATGGTATCTTAAACCACAATATAGCCCTTCAAGTCATGGACATGCTACAAACAAAAGAAAATTATGCATCTCTTCCATTTCATAATTGAACAAAGTTACACAAGGAAAACACCTATATTTATTCTTTATAAACTTGAAATGGGTAGTTGCATGGAGTATAGGCATGTACTAGGTGTTTCGAATGTCAAGCCACTTAGCTAGTGAAAACACCTTACCTAGATGTTATGCATCCTACAATTGACATGAAAATTCAATATTTTGATAAATGTAAAGTACTTAGCAACACCTATAGTGTTTGAGAGTTATTAAGAACATCGTCCTCAATTTATTGCAATGCACAATTGTTTTTGGAGTATCAAATCAATTACACATAGAGGTTTCTTATTAGAGATTAGGCTTTCTCAACTATTATAAATGTTCCTTATTACTGCTCCACACTTTCTTGCTTGGTATGGATTATTAGCTTGTCAATGATCAAGTGTCTAGAGATGGTATATTGAGTTTATGACTAACATCAAATATGAATATAAACATATTCATGTTGAGATTCTTACGAGTTAATTTGATTCTCATCGTTAATATCATGATTTATTTGACCTTCAAACTCTATAGACATAGTGTGTGTCCTATTCTCAACTTGTGGAGGATATGCCTATGTTTCTATAAGCTCAAATGCATATGGTAGATCATTAATAAGACCAACATAAATCCATATTTAGTTTGGATTTATCATGCACCAAATTGGATAAAATCCCTCAAGATGCAAACTTTTCCTGAAGTTTTCTCAATTAAAAGGAAAAATCACCTGGAGGGATGATCCTTCTCAACACATAACAGATCTAGAATTGATATGGATTTACAATGGTTCTACACACACATGCATGCACACATGTCAACTCCATTGAAATATTTTATCGTAGAAAATTTTTTAGTTTCAGTTGCCCCACACACACAGACAAAAACCAATAGAGTGAGATGATATTGATATATTTTTTATTATTAATTTTTCTAAAATGTCACACGTGAACTCTAGTTAAGCATAAAAAAAATTACACATCTCGCTTATAAGTTGATAGATAGATAAATTTGACATGAAATTATTTTACTTAAATTGGACATTGAAATATTTTATTTATGGTTGACATTATATATATATATATATATATATATATATATATATATATATATATATATATATATATATATATATATATATATATATATTATAGTATGTATGTATATGTATGTATTATATGTATGTATGTATATATATATTGTATTACTAATTTTTTAAATGTGATTGACAATTTGGATCAATCGACAATTTACCTCTGTTGGATCAATCGATAATCTGCACTTATTTCCTTTATCGATCCTCTTCGATTTCCTTGACTAATCTTTTTTTATCAATTCCCCTTAAGTTACTTCCATATAGATCTTATAAAACACTTTCTCTAGTCCATGACAATTAATTTTAATGTATAATGCCATACATAAAGATCAAATTAATGGCATTATCACACTTATAAGCATACAACACAAAGATACACTAGCATAAGTGATCGTGGTTAAAATAAAGCTCATAAGCATGTGATCTATTTTTGCCTCATTTACAATCACAAGCCATTGTTTCATAATATTATTCTCACAATGTTATATTCATAATACATAGCAATAATATTAGAATTTTTCTTTTAATAAAATTTACCATAAAAACTTAATATGTAGATTAAAAATGATAGTCAAATACAACTACAAAATATTAGCAAACATCACTTATATTGTATCCAAATTCTTTACCTATTAAAAATTAATTAATTTTGTTATTAAATTGTTCACAAAAGACTAACTTAATGAACCTAAATGCATAAACTAACATAATTAACTTAATAACATAACCACCCTGGCATATCATGTGAAACTAACCCTAAAGAGTAATTAATCCAAAAAAACTAATTTCTAGAATATCAACATTCACACTTAAAACTAAAATTGAGACTAAAACCTTGAGTCACCAAGAATATGTCATACATAATAAACTTTATTGCGCATTGAATATCAACCTAAAACAAAAACAAGCAACCACACTTCACCTTTTTGAACGACATAAAACCGCACTCATTCAAAAAAGACAAGGACTTGTTTGTATAGGTTCATACTAAATCCAAAAAAATCATTAAAATGGACCACAATTCTTTGAAGTGATGCTTCAATCTAATTATTCCCATCAACGGCTAGACTATGGAGAGAGCGCGCTAGTTGCTCTCGCAAAGTTGCCATTTATAAGGAGACATAATGAGTAGGGGTCGCGTGAACAAATGTATGAAGGCTTCGTTTATTGAGTAACGGCTAGAGTGTATCTTTGAACCATAATTATATTCTCATCACACGTTTAGATGTCAAAATCTGTTTGTCCTTTAGAGTGGTTGTGTCTAGATTGAAGAGGGGGTTTATTTGACGAAGGTTATGAGTTTTCTATACCATTGATAGGGAGAGACCACCGTGATATAGTCGGTTGATGGGACATAATGCTCTATATAGATATAGATATTTATATATTTAATAATAATTAATATTAAAGTGTAAAAAGTATTTTTTTCTAGGCAAATGCTAAACTAATTATATTAAGAAAATTGAAAAAATATGTACAAGAGGGCTAAGCCTCTGAGAGTGATTAAACAGCTTTTTGTCAAGTTTTTCAAAACAAAATCTGTCCTGCTCAGAATGAGGGACCTAATAGCAACATTTAAGCTGTTCAAGACAGTAATTGACGATTACATGAAAGCTATCCCCAAAAGAACATTTCCAAGCTAGAAATTTAAACATGACAGGCTTGGAATTTTGCCAAAAACAAAAGCATGTTCAAAAAGGAGCAGAGCATAGGTGCCTGCATGTCTAGAAGGGTCGCTAGCCGAAGACCACGTCGCCATGGGAGCTGAACACTGATAGCCACTCCCGAACAGAGCACTTGTAGTGAAAACATATCAAAAAACATAGGCATAAACCTCAGACCCGGAGTCTTAGTCCTTACCCGCCTTGCCTGGAGTGTCAGTTGAGTGTTTGGAGCCTTCCGCCTGGTCCTCTGCAGCCCGCTGCTCAGCCTCCCATTCTGCTGCTTCACGTTCCGGATCTGGCTCCCAAGTCACCTCCATGCCATCCGGGATGTCCTCGGGACGATGAATCCCAGGCGGAAGCTTTAAGTATAGAATATTACCAAAAACACGGTCCGGCTCCTTGCCTTTCCTTGGAGCTTCCATTGCCTGGGGCTTCTCCTGCGATTGCTGAGCCATTTTAGTAACCTCCATGTCCATTATGCTGCCGATTTCTCTGAGAACCTCGTTCTGCTCGTCCGAGTGAACACCAGTACTCTCCTCTTCAAGCCTGCTCTAAGAGGAGGGGAGGTATGAACTGTCGTCCTTGCCCCTGCTCTGAGAGGAGTTATTTGAACTAGGCTTCTTTTCCTCAGAAACCTCCTTTCCGCTGTCTTCCTCCTCGTCTTCTTCAGAGAAGACAACTGTAATCAGCGCTGAGACAACGGGCCTGTTGGTTCGGTGATGGTATTTAAACTTGACCGTTTGCACAGTGTTGCTAATATCATGCCCGGAATCCTCTGACTCTGGTGAGCGTGGCGAGGCAAAAGCAAGCGGGGAGACATGCCGCGGGCTTTGAGCTCCCCTTCCTCCAAATTGTCCCCGCTGTCCGTAATTCCTCCCACGGCGGGACGTGGCGCGTTGCCGAGGAGCCATCTTGAATTTATGATGCTCCGTAGCCTTCAACCGCTGACCCGTTGCCTTGAGCTCTTCCTTTTTCACCGCAGACGTGGGGAATTTGAGTTTTCTTGTTGCCGAGAGATGCAGAATTTGGAAGGAGCGGTCCAACTGGTTAACCCTGACCACAATCTTCCCTCGATGCCCTCAGTAATTGTTCGTTCCTGCACAGAGTCTGGGTTTGCGCAGAGGCCTACCCACTCCAGCACCCTCCTCCTTCCTCACCAGACAGACATTCTCGTGCAGAATTGGGTTGCAGTTCCGCGCCTGTTCAGACAGGCAATCCTTCACAAATATTCCGCGCCTGTTCATAATTCTGAAACCTTTGTTAACTCCTTGGGCCAGCGATCGGCGTAAATGGCATTGAATGCCATTCAATGTTGCCTTAATGAGCTTCATCTCACATCTCCAGCGCGCCGGCTCGCGGAGCTCTCCTCGTGGCAGGCACATGGCCTCCATCTATCACGTTGGCACCCGCATCCGGGTAAAGTGTAAAAAATATTATTGATTTAAATATTTTTTGTTTGAGAAAATATATTATTGAAATAGATTTATTATTGAAATAGATTTATCTGAAGCACTTACATCTTGTTAGCTTATTAACAGAAACTAACTCTACGGGTGTCAAGGAGAATTGATTATGTGACCTTTTATTCGGAGGAACTTTAGCAACGAGAAGTCAACCAATTGAGCTAACCCTCAAATCTAATTATTTTTTAATATAGATGACATATAGAGAGAAACATATATATATATTTGCATTTCTTTTTAATTATTTTTTTATTATAAGTTAGATCATAATTTCAAAATATTTGTTACAGCACATATTTTTTAAATCTTTTTAGTGATCTTGAAACACTTCTCTTAAGGGGTAGTCTAACTAATAGACTAAATGTGTTTTGTGGTCAGACTTCAGCAGTATAATTTCGAGCAAAATTATGATTTTTTTGTTTTAAATGCACTTTTGAATGCATAAATAGATTTAGCACCCTAAAAAAACCCCAAGGCACTTGAACTTTGTAGATTAAAAAACTTAGAATTATGATTCTTAAAAATATTTATAGTATTTTGGACGAAATTGAGTTAAAAAAATGCCCTAAAAATTGTCATTTCATCTATTAGTTAGATTACACGCTTCTCTTAATATTTTTCAATTAAAAATTAAGATTTAACAAAAAAAATTACTTTTTTAAGATCTAACAAATGAATTATGATCTTAATGCATATAAATAATTGTCATTATCATTATGAATTCACTTAAAATTATCAATAAAGTATATATTATTATAAAAGTAAGAATATTTTATTTTCTTATTAATAAATTATTTTTTTATGTGGTTGACAACGTCTATCTATCAGTGACTGCGATGTTCATGGAATAATTGTACCAGACAAATTCATGGAATAATTGTACCAGACAAATAAAACCAACCTAAAAAAAAAATATGATAACAAAGTAAAAGAAGAAAGTTAATCATGGATGCACATTATATCTGTGATGATCATTTTGAGTTCTATCATGCCCATGCACGCAGGAAAAAAACAAAAAAACAAACAAACAAACAAACTTGCATGACTTTGGTACTATGAACGACTTTATGATTATGGGCATGGAACACAACTAGTGAGCAACATGGTCCTGTTAGCAGATTTGTGTGAGAACTAACAGGTGCAATGAGGATGAGATGCACAATGGAAACATAGTGGGATCGGTGGTGAGATCAGAGAAATGATTTTTTTCTCGTGAATCAAGTCTTTAGTGGGAAGAAGTTTTTCCTTACAACTTTGTAGTTTTCTTTAGCATAAGAGAAAAAAATGGCATAAGAGAAAAATCAACCTTTTATAATTTCCTTAAAGAACTTTAAATAAATTCCAACTTTGGAAAAGTCAAAGATGCGTTGATGGCTATAATACCATGGCCTAATGCTACGGGACTAATAATTCATTATATAAATAATTTGAATATTTATGAACTATTTTATTAATATTTTATTTTATATCGTTAGTAAAAAGTTAAGGTTGGTAGGAGTTAGAGTAGGGTTTGTCTTTAAATATGGGTGGGCATTTTAATTAGAAAAAAAACACAGTTTATTATAAGTTTTCTATTATTATTAATAGCGTTTTATGTAGTAATAAGATATCATTTTTTCAGCCAATGGTATAGGAGAAAAATCAATATTTTGTAATTTCCTAAATTGAAATACTTTAAATTAGCTTAGATATATTTTTACTCTAGATTCACCAAGCTTTTAAAGAGATCAAATCTCTTTCACTCTAAAAGAAGTTTGCGCCTCAAAGGATTTGATCCCTCCTGAGACTTGGTAGATCCAAAGTTAAGATAGATCTAAGCTAGTTTATTAATTATAATTATAATTATAATAATTGTGTAATAGTTATAATTATTAATTTTAACTCTTTATTTTTATGTCTATGTTTATGTAATTTGACCAAGTCAAAATGTCTTAACTAATTATTATAATTATTAATTTTATTTTATTTTATTTTTGTGTAACTTGACCAAATCAAAATATTTACATAACATAACAAGACATTACAACATATCTTCCATACTAAGTTGGAGAGCGCATCTTGACACAATAAAGTCAAACTTTAATTAAAGGCAAAATTAATGTGCTAGTTAATGGAAATAATGCAAAACCAATTATGTATAGATGGTTATAGTACCCTAAACTAACAAGTGGGGTTTCAACAACTTATGCATGGGTGCTTTGGATAACACCGCATCTTGACACAATAAAGTCAAACTCTAATTAAAGACAAAATTAATGTGCTAGTTAATGGAAATAATGCAAAACCAATTATGTATAGATGGTTATAGTACCCTAAACTAACAAGTGGGGTTTCAACAACTTATGCATGGGTGCTTTGGATAACATCCGATATTCTTGCAAAAAACTATGCACTTTTGAGAGTTCTCGAAATAATTAAGGAATCAAAGGTGAGATCATTTACTATCTAGGAAACTTCATGGTGATGTGCTACAATAAAAAGTAACCTTGCTATGGTTATAATCCAAGTCAAAAAAACCAACTTCAATGCATAAAGTCTCCTTCGTCCTTCTAAGGTGTGAGCTCAATTTCGAAGTTGATTGATGGGCCAAAAGCACTACTACTTTAGACCTATGTGAACTTATGCAAAGGGCTACACACCACATGCAACATCCCCTATACCTTAATTAATATCCACATGGCTTGTGGAAAATGTTTCACATATGGAGGTGTTAGGTCCCTATACTACTAGTGTAACCCCTTATTGTTATTAGCACAACCCCCTTATTATATTGTTGTACCCATGTAGTCCCCATATTGTTACTATTGTGCCCCATAGAAGCCAACTATTGTTATTATTATGCCCTTACATTATTATTGTTATGTCGGCCCTGGTTACATTATGACCCCTTATACTCATATATATAGAAAGGAGGTATTTTCATTTGTATCATCCAAGAATTTTTCATTTGTGTAATGTCAAGGAGGTTGCCCCCTCGAAGAGGCTGAATTCTAAGGTGTTCAACTATCTTTTCTATCTTTTTGTGAGTTGGTTTCATAACATTTGGTATCAGAGCTTTGAATTCTAGGGTTTCGCTGCTCCAAACAGGTCATCGTGGCATTTGCGCTATAAATTTTTTCTGTGATGTTTCAAATGCTACAAAAAAACCCATTTGAGAAGAAACCGTGCTGAACCTCGGGTCCGAATTTTAGAGCTTTTCGCACAATATTTGCGGAGATATGATCTAAGGAAGTCAGTCTTTTTGCAGACTCCTGAATTACATTCCAAACAAGTGACCTGGGGAAAATAGTCATAACTTTTGTTTTGAGCATCAGATTGAAATTTCGTAAGAAGTTACAGAAAGACGACGGACTGTAGTTTCCCATGTATATTTTTCAAATCCTAAGGTCAAAATAGTGAAACGTGGCACTTCATACAATTTCACTCTTCTGAAAAGGTATATAATCAGGTCATCTTGGGAGATTGTTCATAACTCTTTCTTGGAGAATCTAAATTTGATCAGACTGGTGGCATTGGAAAGAGGACACAGAGGGCTACTGCAGATCACAACTTGAGAACTTAAAGACCCGAAAGTACAGATTTACAGTCATTTCAAGATCGAGCTCCTAAAATCAAGAAAAAGCAAGATGAGGAAGTTTGATGGCAAGGATCCGGTAAATTGGATACTTCAGATGGAGCAATATTTTGATCTACATGGTACCACTGTTACAAAAGGTATGTATTGCATCTTCATATTTAGAACTAGATCAATTTTTATGGTGTAAAGGGCTTTCTTCTCGTAAACAACTTGTTACGTGGCCAATTTTCACGAGAAAATGATAGCACATTATGAGGATACAAAGAGCAACACCTTCTTTAGAGCAACACCACAACAATTGGAAAGAGTAAAAGGGCTTTGTTACATAGTGGAAAGTAAAATTATGGCAACAAGGAAGTCTACCCCTCACAACTATAATAATGGAAGTGTTGTTTCTCCTAGCCTTCCACAACCTACAAGGGTTACACCACAACAATTGGAAGAGAAAAGAAAAAAAGGGCTTTGTTACAATTATGATAGCAAATGCACTAAAGGTCATAAGTGTGCTAAGAAGAAATTATTTTACATAAAGTATGAAGAGAAGGAGGAAAAGGATCAAGAAACATCAAAAGAAGAGGATATGTGCCAAGACCAAACCCCAGAAAAAGAAGACATGAATCCGACCATATCTTGTAAAGCATTAGCAAGAATTACCACTCCTCAAACTCTCAAGATAGAAGGACATATCAAGAAGAAAAAGGTTCAAGAAGTGAAATATCACATCGATAAAGAAGAAATGAATCTAACCATATCTTGTAATGCATTGGCCAGAATTACAACTCCTCAAACTATCAAGATAGAAGGACATATCAAGAAGAAAAACGTTGAAGAAGTGAAAGATCACATCAAGCATCAAGAAATGAATCCGACCATATCTTGTAAAGCATTGGAAGAAATTACCACTCCCCAAACTCTCAAGATAGAAGGACATATCAAGAAGAAGAAGGTTCAAACATTGAAATATCCTCCCCAGGAACCAACCCCAGAGAAAGAAGAAATGAATCCAACCATATCTTGTAATGCATTCGTCAGAATTACCACACCTCAAACAGTAAAGACAGAAGGACATATTAAGAAGAAAAAGGTAATAGTGTTGATTGATTCGGGTAGTACCCATAATTTTATTAATTGTAAGATAGCCAAGGACTTGAATTGCTTCCTAGATCCAAAACCAGAGTGTCAAGTGACGGTTGTAAGTGGAGGAACCATAAATTGCTCTGGAAAGTGCCATAATATCTAGTTATCTATGGGAGAATATGTATTGAATAGCACAATGTTTTCCGTTCCAATGGGTGGTGCTAATGTTGTACTAAGAGTCCAATGGCTACAATCCTTGGGTACAATAGCTTTTAATTTTCAAGAACTTTTTATGAAATTTTCTTAGGAAGGAAAAGAAGTTGAATTAAAGGGTATCACAGGGAAACCAGGAAAGATAATCAACTCTGATGGAATGACAAAGCCTATAAAGAAAGAACAACGAGGCGTAATTGCACAATTATATTCGCTAACTATTCGCACATCGAAATCATGTATTTCTCCAGATCTCCAAAAAGTCTTGGACAATCATTCCAAGGTATTTGAGACTCCCAAAGGTCTCCCACGTATTCATGATCATGATCATGCTATTCATTTTATTCTAGGATTTGTTCCTCCAAACATCAAGCCTTACAGATATCCATATGCCCAAAGGAGTGAGATTGGACATATGGTTGCAAAAACGGTAGAGGTTGGTACAATTATCCAACTAAATTTGATAATTGTGGGTGATTGGGTATTTTTACTGCTACATCTCAAGCAAGCGATTTATGAGAAGGAAATGTTGGCAATACTACATGCACTTAAGAAATGGCGACCTTACCAAATGGGAAGACACTTCAAGGTAAAAATGGATCATGATAGTCTTAAATACTTTTTAGAACAACTATTATCTTTAGAAGAACAGAAAAAATGGGTCACAAATATGTTGGATTATGACTTTGACATCATCTATATAAAAGGGAAACAAAATTTTGTTGCAGATGCACTCTCAAGAAAGGATGAGGATGTGGAAGCATTGCTTTGTGCTATTTCTATTATCTAACCAGATTGGATAAAAGAAGTATGGGATGAATGGAAGAAGGATGAAGAAGTGTGACCATTCATTCAAAAGTTGCAGAAGATTCCAATTCAAACAATATTTCCAAAACTTGAAGAGGAAGGAAAAATAATACTCGAACCTAGAGCAGTCATAGAAACAAGAACCCGAAAGCTACGAAATCGATCAATTTCATAGTATCTCATCAAGTGGAAAAACTTACCCACTGAAGATTCCACATGGGAGGACAAGAATTTATACAAAAGCATCAAGAACTACTCAAGCATTGAGGACAACACTTTTTGAAGGAGAGAAGCATGTTAGGTCCCTATACTACTAGTGTAACCCATTATTGTTATTAGTACAACCCCCTTATTATATTGTTGTACCCATGTAGTTCCCATATTGTTACTATTGTGCCCCATAGAAGCCCATTGTTGTTATTATTGTGCCCTTACATTATTATTGTTATGTCGGCTTTGATTACATTATGACCCCTTAGACTCCTATATATAGAAAGGAGGTATTTTCATTTGTATCATCCAAGAATTTTTCATTTGTGTAATGTACAGGACGTTGCCCCCTCGAAGAGGCTGAATTCTAAGGCGTTCAACTATCTTTTCTATCTTTTTGTGAGCTGGTTTCATAATAGGAGGAGTGAGGTTTCTTTATTGCGATAGCTAGGACTCAGCCCTAGCTAGCCACTTCTCCTTCCTCTCTCACATAGATTTGCAAATGACGGACTTCTTCCACTACAATACTGTCTCACTCCTCTTTATCCATCGAAGACACTGGCCTACTCAAATATTTTCTTGCTTCCATGGAAACCGCAAAATATAACTCATCTGCAACCCCATCCTCTATTATGCTCTTGTCCTCCCTTGCCTCCCACAGTGACTGGAACAAAGATCTCATCTTCAATCGAGGGGATGAGCCTACCCTTCTCCGTGGTGGCAGGCTCAGTGTTTCCCTCTGCTAAAGGAAATATTGTTGCAAAGTGTTTTTCTTTATTCTCTGTGTTCATCGTGGCTGGCTTGAATCCACCCTCTGCTTCGGAAAATGCTAAAAATAATGTTGTTCCTTCCTCAATCCTGGTGGGCTAATGTCTAGTTGTGGATCCCCAGTCTTTTCGCAATGTAGTGAAATCTATAAATGGAATTCCTTTCTTAGGGTTGTTAATTCATGAAGCCCCTTTGTTAGAGGTTCCTTTGTTCACTGAAGCATTCAAGGACACAGTTATTCTCATAGTGTGGTTTGATATACAGATTTAATGGTCTATGTTAGTATTTAGTAGATCTTCACTCTTGGAATTATGAGCATTGAAAACCGCTAATTTCATATGAGTTGAATATTTATCCTCTGGCCAAAGAGTTTCTAATATCGTTCTTTGATAAAACTAAAGATCAAGAGCTAATTCTAATTTTGGTCTATGGTCTTGAGGAACTACAGGGTTGTTTATGCAACCCTGGTCCCCCTCTTTCGACCCCTTTTTAACTTCAATTTCTACCACTCTTGTCTAGGTAAGACTTCCTAATCTCCCTTTGCATCTTTGGAATATTCCATCACTAAAAGCTATAGAAAATGTTTTAGGTAGATTTTATAGTCAGAGTGATGATACAAAACAGTACTTGAAAACCACATATGCTCGTATTTATGTGGAGATGGACTTTAGCAAAGGATTTCCTACAAATATCAAACTGACAGGCCCAAATTATCTATGGGTGCAAAAGTTGGATTATGAAAATATTTATTTTCATTGTAGATCTTGTTATGAAATAGAGAATTCCCTCAAAAATCATCCCAAAGCTAGGAAGATCAAAGCAAGGAAAAATAGCCACAAACCAAGATGCTGGGAAGGTGCCAAGTCAAAACATTATATGATCTTTAAAGATGAACTCCCCCCATATCTCAAGAATGAGGCAAATCAACGAGAGACATTAGGATCCAAGAAACACCCCCTCCAAATTCATGGAAACTCAGCAGCAATCCAAGTAGAGGGGGAATGTAGAAAGGATACCTATGACAATCCTGAGAACTCTGCTTCCCCAAATGCTTGCCTTGAAAATAATTCTAAGAAAATAATCCTTGGGTTGATCTTCCAAAAGTGGTCAACGACAAGTCCGATATTTTTTGGTGCCTCTTCTCTCTCTTCAAAGAACAAGACTAAAAAACCATCTTCTTGGGCAGATTAGGCAGAAGAGGAAGAACAACATGAGAATCCTAAAGGTTTGAACAAGATTCGAGATAACAAGCAAAAAAATGATCCTCCAAATATATTAAATAAAACAGGCTATATATCCAAGTGGGGGAAAAGGACATATATACTTGACCAAGGAAAACAAGATGTCTAGGGAAGTTAAACAAAAATGAGAAGCCAGTCAAAGTTAAAACGACAAACAATTAAGAATGGGATACAAATGTATTTGGATATTAGGGGTTTTTTGGAAAAATTGTAGTTGGAATGGTAATAATATTTTTGCTTTGTGGAGCTCTCGATTAAGGATTTGGATTGATCATTGGTGTTCAATCTCAAATCCTTAAGAAATTTTAGAAACTTCTTTTTCTTATAAAAAATTGTAACGATTCTAGGTTAGGTACCAATTCTTTTAATATAATTAGAACCACATATTTCTATTTAAAAAAATATCTACATGGCTCATTCTCACACATATCAACTTAGTGGTCTTAGGAGGAGGGCACCAAGGACATCACCCAGCCTATCTCGTGTGTGGCATTTAACCTCAACATTGTGTATTGAATGCCTTAGCATACAGTTGCATTGGTACTGTGGGATAATGGAATATAGTTGGATGGTTGGATGCTAATGGTGAGAAATTTCTTCAAAATAACAGGGGAGACAACTATTTTTGCTTCAATATTATGGGTTTGGCACCTTAGTTCTTTGGTATTTAATAATTATAATTCTAAGCAAGGAAATTTGAAGAGCCTCCTATTGTGACTTAAGTATTTCATTTTATTCCCCATGTTTTTCCTTTTACTGTCGATTTTCCCTATTCCATCCTTCTTTAGTCAGTGAATTTTAGTGTTAATAGTGGATAAATTATGGGAAAGGATTAAGTGTTATTAATTCCCTATGGATAAGGCTGGTGTTTGTAGCCTTCTCTTTTAAATTTTTTTGTCAAAGTTGTGTCAATTTTTTTCTTTGCTAGGTTTGATTGGTAGGTTTAAAGGCTTAAACTTTGGTTGGTGACAAATCTTACCATCCAAAGTTATTCTGTGAAATTTGGGTACCTTTTATTAAAGGTTATTTTCCTTGTTAGTGTCATGTCTATGGTGCTTATAGCTTACTCCCTATTGGAGCATTAGTTTTGAGGAAGGGTTTTTGGGATCAACATAGAGGAGCACCACGCATAAGGATTTTGCACAAGAAAGTTAGCTAAGGGTCAGCGCACAAAATGCGGGAAAGATGGAAAGACTTTAGGCTATTTTATGGGTTTTTTCCCATGGAAATAAGAATTTCCCATAGTAAAAGTAGGTTGTTTGTTGAATTTGCACCCCAATATAAACTTATAAATAATCAAAACAGCGATGTAATAGATATGAATACCATGGAGATAGACTTAGATATAGAATGTATTTTCGCATTATAACTTGATGGATAAGTTTAGTGAGTCGTGGAAGTTGCAATGTAATGAAGGATTTTCAAAATTAATACAAATATTTGTTTGGGTTCATTGTTTATTATTGTGCACAATTTGATCTATCTGTTATACTCTGTTAATGATTGATTTACTATATGAATTAAGTGTATACTTAAAAATTTATTGTATATTGAGTAGGATAGCGATAACATAAGCTCCATACATCCTTCATCAAACTAGAACTATCCAGATACTTGTAGTCCCTCATAAGATGCCTTGAGTGAGACTTCACCTACTCACGGGTGATTCTAAAAAGGCTAGTGTCTTAGGGGTTTCGTTGGTTGTTTCACTCTAAACCTATCTCTACCCCCTGCACGCCAGCAAATGGTTATATTGCTAGGACCGAGATTTGAAATTGAAGGGGATGTGGAGGTCGACTAAGGAAGAGATAGAGTAGTGGATATAGATGAAGGAACACGAATTTGTGACAAAACAAACCAAAAACTAGAATATTGATCCTAAGAAGTGGCTACAAAGTTATATCTTCACAAACTTGTATGAGATTTGCTTTGTTGAGTTTCCTATGATTCTAGTCGAGTGATTTCCAAGGCTATTAGAGAATGTCAGAAATTGGCGCAATCTGGTACCATATAATCAGAATCTATAACTAATACAAAGAGTAAATTTGATAAACAACAAAGTTTCATGTGCATTCAATTTTTGGTTGATCAGTGTATTTTAAGGGTATATTGTTGAATTCGTGATAGAAGCTACTAAGTCGTATAGTGAATCTAAGAGGAATTTTTTCAAAGGACCACGAGGGATACTTGTGAAATCATTGTTTACCTAGATAAAGACATTGTTGTATCACAAGGGAGTGATGTCGTTACAATTTGATAACATGAGCAGATAAATATCTTTGTGTGCGATGGGGAGACTAGGTGTTGACCAGTGGATGCTCTAAACGAATAAAGGCGAGTGATATAGAAGAGAGAATAAGGACTAAGAATGCAGAGACTTATGAGAGATAAAAGTGCAAAGGATACAAGAAGGGTTAGAGTGTGCACATCAGTATAGGCAGAAATCACAATAGAAGAAGCTAACATAGTGTTGCATAGTGGATTAATGTTTCAACATAGAAGTGAAGTGAGAGAGACACATGCGTCAGAGCATATGATAGATAGAAGGGAAGAAAGAAGGAATGAAGAAGGAATAAGAAGGCAACATGGTGAAGATTGGGAAGAAGGAATCGATGCATACCATCTGCCCAATGGAGTGTCATGCATAAGGGACAATGAAGAGTTGTGCAGCATAAGAGGAAGGACTAAGGGAGTAAACATTCAGCTAGGTTTGGATAGAGCAGAATCAATGTATCTCAATGACCTTAATCAATCCATACCCTACATCAAATGCACGACCCCGCGTGTGTGGTTAATCCAGGAATTAAGATCACCCAGTAAGTTATTGCATATAAATCTAGTTAGTAAAGAGAATAGTAAAGGTAGTCAAGATAGTGGAACTAGTGAGGCAGGACCTAAGGTATCAACAAATCAGCCAAAAGTGTCGTAGATCTGAACTGCATAGAGAATCATGAAGAGTGCTATCATTCCATGTGAATGTTGGTCTTTCATGGTGTTAGATCAAAGGATCTGATGAAGCATATTTTTGTGTGTGAGGCAGTTTGGATTGTTAAGCAGGTACAAGATGAACAGGCAAAGCTCACGCAGTTGGAAACCACTTTCTAAGATCATGCGTTAACCTGGTATATTAAATTCAAGAATATTTCACCACGAGAACAAGGTGGAGCATAGGGAGAAACAAAACAAGCATTGTTGAAGGAGTTCCAAAAACTAAAGTCACAATCTCAGTGTATCAAATAGGTTAAGGAGATTAAGCAATACGTTGATGAGTCGGTATGCGATGACAACCAGAGGTTCAATGTTTTGTTATATCAGTCATCTTTTCCAATCTCAGATGCACAGTATAGGGAATGGTTTATTGTAATCCTATTACCACATATATGTGTCATGTTAACACAACGTAAATTTTACATGCAATCTGAAACTTTGGAAACTGCCATGAAGTTGGAGGCATCCCCTGCAGGTAGTGAAAATAACGCATGGATGTCACAAGTATAGTTGCAACTAGAAACATTAACGATACATTTATAGGACCTAGAAAGAGGCAAAGAAACCCATGAATAATTATGGTGCATTATATGCATAAGTTAGGGAAACCATGGATATGAATGTCCAACTATCACAACATACATGGCTACGAGAACTATGAACCCATTAGCGCAAGGTAGAGGACTATGGTGTGAGTTTTGTAGAATTTGGGAGGATATACCCACATCTTGTCTGATGATGCAAAACTATCAAAGCTCAATGAAAACATTGTTCTACAATTTTTGCAAATCCCTTGGGCATGACATACATACTTGTCATGCATTGAACTTATTGAGGGAGTGCACTACTAATACATATAGGGTGAAAAAGGTAGATGGGTTTAAAGTTGCAATACCAATTTATAATACACCTAGAGGATATAATCCTAAAAGAGGCCAGAGGATTTACAAGTGGAGTGAGAGGTGGATTTGGAAGAGGCAGGAGTCTGATAATTTGTTATAACTGCGGACAACTAGGACATTTTGCGCGAGATTGTCCTAATCGATACATGAAATGTACCTATTGTAAGTAATTGGGCCATGCTACTTAAGACTACCCTTAGCTTATTGAAACATGGTAGGGGAAGATGAGACAAAATGTGTACATGATAACATCTAAAGAGCACACAAATCGACCAAGAGTAGGAGAAATTATGCATAGAGCAGTAAGGATAGGAGCAGATTCCAATGGACCAAGGGACCATCCATACCAGTGGGGGAGAAAAGTAGCAAAGCCACCTCCCAATTTCTATCTAGAAAAGGAAAAGGAAACATACAAGGAATCCAAAAGGGAGTTGGTTAGAATGGAATGGGGTCTGTCAACTCACTAGTGCAACAAGAACAACCTATATTTGATATGCCACCAATATATCATATGCCTGCCAAGCGATGGAGGAGGAGAGGTAAGCCCAATCAAGCATTTCTTGGATAGTTGTTTACACTTAACAAAGGATATATTGGCTCTATATAAGCTACACAAAATGATCAACGAGTGTGTGCAAGGACAGAAAGTGCTATAGCACAAAACACAAAGTGTGAATTTAAGCAGACTATGAACAAGAAGAGAACGAGATGGGAGTTTATATTTAATGTGCAGATCAGAGCATATGATATGGACCATATAATCGTAGACCTGGGATCATATGTTAACATTCTCCTGAAGCAAACATGGGAGATGATGGGTAAACCGAAGATGATTTGGTCACCAATCCAGATAAGAATGGCTAATCAACCAAGAATCTTTCCTATTAGCATATTGGTGGGACTAGAAGTAAATTATTAATGGAGTAAAAAGCATCACAGAATTTGAGGTAATTGATATTGTAGATGACCCTAAGCCTTATTTGACATTACTTGGAATCGAATAGGCCTTTGACAATCATGTTATAATCAACCTTAAGAGAAAACAGATGATCTTCAAATTAGGAGACCTAAGGGTGACAATGCCATTAGATCTGATGGAAGGAGATTAATATGTGGAACTAGGGGTGGATGGATTTAACGGAGAAGAAATCAATAATATTTACAACATAACAATGCCCAGAGAAGATTATGTCAATTCAACTGTTGATGGAATGTTGAGCTGGTGAAATGTTAATTTTGTTGAAGAATGTAAATAGTGTTGGGCTTCATAATTGTATTTGTCAAAAGAAAAATTTATTGTAAAAGAAAAATATTTTTGAAGCATGGGTTTCATGCTCTTTTATTTATTTTCTAAGTCATAACCTCCATTGAAGGCTTCTAGATTTTGTCATGAGTCAAAAGAGTCTTTTTCACATTTATTAGACCCTTCTTGGGCATTTGTATCATGTAAATAAATTTATGTATGATTCAAAAAGTGTCATTTGACACCTCCTCACCAAGTCAGCCTTGTCCTAATGAAGTTGGCCTAAACTAGGGCTATTCACCCTAGCAGAATCGGTATCAATAGAGGCAGCTTGATTCATTTGGAAAAACACACTCACAAGTTCGATCTACAAGACAAAGAGAAACAAAAAGAGAGTGAGCTGCAGAAGAAGAAGACCTAACTGAAGGAAAAGACAAAATCAAAAGTTTTGGACATTTATCTCTCACACATGCAAAGTCTTCTAGGGTTTTTGGAAGACTAGCTGGGGGAAGAAATTCTGAAGTAGTTGCAAGTCTGAAATTCTATAGCTGGGAGGCCAAAATTTTGGATTAAAGCTATATCTGGAGAGATGACACTTGGAAACTCTGGCAGAATATATATACTTAAAGGAGGGGCTGACTTGGTGATTAGAGGAGGTATTTGTCTAGGTCAAAAGGGTCTTGTATTTTCTCATATTGATTTGAATCTACTACTGGAGGAGTTGGATTGGTTTTTCCCCTAGATAGGGGTTTTTCCCTTTTTGAGTGCCTATATCTTGTGTTACTTGTTTTTTTATCTTCATACATATTAATTTGGTAATTCCTTTATGAAATCAACATAATAAGGAAGAAAAGGAAGCCAACATAAATCACAAGTATTTATCAAGAAAAGAGGAATCAAACTCTAATACCTAAATAAAGTGATTTCTCAACAAATTCACGCGCATCATATTTAGTCGAGGCTTTTGAAAATTGGTGGCATAAGTTCCATGAAGTATCTCCCAAAAGATATACACTTATTACCCACGCACTTCATTGGATTGAAATAAAGGTGCAAGATTCCTCAAAGTACAATGGAATGAAAAATGTAGAATCTTTTGTAAAATAATTTGAGTCACAGATACCAGAGAAACACACGTTGCTTTCCCTAGATGTAGCGTTGAAAGTGACTCCTACATTATGGTGGGATGCACACAAGGAGAGGACAAAAAACTAGCAGACATGTAAAATTTTATTGTAGATAAAATTCAAACTAAATATATAAAACAAAGAAATTATATATGTTGGCTTGTGATGTCCAACCACCCATCTGAAGGGGTGTGTCGTAGCATGGACCAAGAAGAGGATACTAGAAGAAGAGTGGGAGCATAGGTTCATACACACCTTAAATATTATCCCCAAGAATTGTTATATAGAATTAGAAGTGTGCATAGGGACAATATATTGAAGCGAGATGTACCAAAACTTCAAGATAACCTTTAGCTTTGAATCATATGATTTTCCCCTGTCTACAATGCTTCAAATTATTAAGAAGAATATTTTTGTAGTGGAGATCTAGATTATGTTAAGGCTGAAACCTGTGTGTTTCATGCATAAAAATTCTCAACCTGTCAAACAGTTCATGGAATGCTATAATATCACAAAGGAATTTGAAGAAGAAGAGGACCCAAGAAATTTGCAGATACTATAAACATAAGGGGAGCATGCAATAGCGGGTCCACAACTTGAATCTGAAAAATATGCTAAACCCATTGAGACATGCAAAGTAAACATTGGGACTAAAGAAAATCCAAATTTAATTATTATTGGAGACTATTGGGATGAGGAGACAATAGAAAAAATTGTCAATTTATTACGCGGATATTAGGACTTGTTCCCACACTTCCTCATAAATTAAAGGTAAATTAGGGGATCTCAGAGAGATGAAGATTCCATTAAAACCCAATGTGAAGCTACTTAAATATAGACCTAATGGGTTGAACCAAGCTTACAAGCAGAAAGTGCACAAGGAATTATATAAAATGTTGGAAGCGGGAATTATTAAGCCAGTAGAAGAATCTTAACAAGTAAGTCTTATGGTAGTGCAGGATAAGAAAATAGGCAAAATCAGGATCTACATGGATTTGAGGAAACTAAATGATGCATGTGTACATGATCTATTCCCCACCTTGTTAATAGATGGAGTACTGGAAAATGTTGAAGGACAAGAGGCCTACTCCTTTACTAATGGATTTTCATGGTTCCACCATATCAATATTGCACTAGAAGACAGGCACAAAACTACATTTGTAACAGAATTGGTGTCGTTCCACTATATAGTTATGCCTTTCGGCCTAAAGAATGAACCGACAGTATTTTTCAAGGTGGTCATCACGTCTTTCAAATATTTTATACATAAATTCTTGGAGGTTTATCTTGATGATTGGACAGTGTTTATTTTGTTGAAGAAACACATTGAATTTTTGTACCCTGCTTTTGATAGAAATCGACAATTGCAAATATTATTAAATGTGAAGAAGGGAATTTTTTGTTCACCAATTGGAATTTTTTTGGGCCATGTGCTATGAAAACAAGGGTTATTGGTTGATCATGTTAATTTTTTAGTCACAGTAGATTTACCTCTACCAACATTTGTATGTTAGTTGTGTGCGACTTTGGGACATACAAACTACTATATAAAGTCCATACAGGGGTATGCAAGGATTATACCCCCCCTAGAGAAGATGTTAAAGGTGATATGGTCTCATAACAAAAGAAGTGAAGTTTCATTAGAATGAATAATTCCAGCAAGCTCTAGAAACTCTAAATGAAAAACTCATTATCATGCTAGTTTTAATATTCCCTGAATGGGGAAAGGTTTTCCATGTGCATGACGATGCCTCATCCATAGCCTTGGGATAAATGTTGGCCCAACTGGGAGAAGAGGATATAGATCATCCTATTGCATTTGCTAGCTAAAAACTTCCAACATATGACCAAAACTACACTACTACGAAGAACAAAGGGTTTTTAATGGTATATGCACTACAAAAATTCCAACATTACCTGCTAGGATCACACTTTAGAATGTATACAGATCGTTATTTTCTTCTAGATATTTGGTTAATAAGCTAGTGTTTTTGGGGGAGAATATGCAAATGGTTGTTTTTGTTTCAGGAGTATGACATGGAGATCGTCATAAAACTCGGAAGACTTAATGCAAGATCAAACCACTTATCATGCATTTTGACTAGGGAAGATGTAGCAAACATTGATGAAAATTTTCCAAATGCACAATTATTTGCAGTAGATATGGTTGATGATTCCTTCACAAAAATTGTTGAATCTCTTAGTGTATGAGTAGCCCCAAAGGAAGATACAATTACGTAGAAGAAATAGCTAGTAGTGAAGGTTGTGGATTACCAGCTAATAGTAGGATGTATGTACAAGCTTGACACAAATGGCATACTTCAGAGATGTGTGTTGGAACGTGAGAGGTCATTAATATGTTTGCAATCACATGAAGGAGTTGCAAGAGGCTCTTATGAGAGGAAGGATACCAAACATAACATCTTGTATGCAGGACTGTGGTGGCCTGCTCTGCACAAGGATGCTAAGGATTTTGCCAAAACTACAACGTAAGTCAGAAAGTTGGAAAGCCCTCTAAGAGGGATGAGATCACATTATGTCCATAGTTAACATTGAGCAATAGACTTCATCAGACCAATCAACCCTCTAGAAAAGAGATTAATACCAAGGTACATAATAACTGCCATGGATTATCTTATCGGAAGGGATGAAGCAGAACTTGTTTGTGACTCTAGCGCAGAGACAATTATGCAGTTTATATTTGAAAATGTAGTGATGAGATTTGGATGTCCCAAAATACTGATGAGAGATCAAGGTACTCATTTTATAAATAGGAAAATTGTACCCCCTATCATACATAAGAAAATGGTATTGTCAAAGCTTTCAATAAAATTCTAGAAAACACTAACAAAAGTCTGCAATGCAAACAGAGATGATTGGGATTACAAGTTCTGGCAATTCTATGGGCATGCATGACTATATGTAAGAAGTTGATAGGACAAACACCCTTCAATTTGGTACATTGAAGGGAAGCATTAATGCATATGGAATTCATAGAGCTAAGTTTGTGTATTTCTACCTTAGCTAACATAATAGATAGAGGCGTAGTAGAACATAGATTGTTCGAATTGTTACGATCAGAGGAAGATTGCACAATGGCGGGATTCCACCAGAATGTTCAGAAAGTGAGTGAGGAAGTCTGGCATGTTACATGCAGAAGATTTAGTCATGCTCTATGACAGTAAATTTCTAGAGCTTCTAGGGGAATTTCATATGCATTGGTTGGGTCCTTAATCCAGTGTGTGACAAAGGTAGGTGTTGTCCAGTTAAAGAAACTCAATAGGAGACCTACGAAGGATTCATCAATGGGATTTGGCTCAAAATTCTACATGAGTGGTTGCCCCACTACACAGTAAGAGGATCAGCACAGTGTGAAAAAAAAAGGAAGGGGGAGTATTTTTATGAGGAAATAGGAAATTGCACACAAGTAGGAGGAAACAACATATGACAAGCATGCTTTGAGATGATGGATTATTGTTTCAACACGAGTAAAAACATGAGAAGAAAATAGAGGAAGTACTAGGAAACGTCACGGTAAGCCAAGTCAAATGGACACCATGGTCACGGTAGAAATGAAAGTCACTTCATTAGTGGTCAAACTAGTAAACTATAACAACAATGATGTATTTAAAGCAGCAGATCTAACAGAAGAGGTTACATATATGGAATATGTTGACCCTAGTACATGCACTAAGGTTATACTTATGGGGGAAAGTAATTGCGATGACAGATCGAATCAAATTGGAAAAATTTAGAAATTATATCACAACATGGAAAGTAGTCTATAAATTTTAGAGTAATAGTTGAAAAAATTCATTGTGAAGAATGGAGAATAGATATCAATGTGAGGAAGTTAGAGTGGTTGAGAATTTCATAATAAGAGATATATGAAAATTTCAGGTAATAATCATCAGGAGAAGAGTATCAAAGAAGAAAGCCAGAACTAAACCATTAGGGGCAGTTAAGACTTTATGCAATCTATGGAAAATACAGTAAATATACGAGGATCAGATGATGTTGAACAAGGTTTTGAAAAGTATATGTATCATCGAGGAAGTTGATCACAATAATAGTTCAAAGAGTTGATGAGGATGTTACAACTAACCCGCGATGGAGTATCTTTATCGATTAGCAACATTCAAATGGTCAAATTTGCCTGAATTACAACATTCATAAGTAGTTGACCTTGTGTGCACTAAGAGGTGGCATACAGATCTTTATATAAAAGAAAGGTGCAAGAACCAATACTTGCAACCTCGAGGGAAATTGCCATGAGGAAGAAAAGTAGTAGAAGGAGGATCAATGCACCAAATTTTGAAGCCAATATAGAGGATGGAAAGATAAACTCATTGCAACTACGAAAACAACATGGGATATGAGAAGGAATGAGTGGCTCAAGATGAGCCACGGGTGAGTGTTGGGGGCTTATTGGAGCAACAATTTTGAGGAAAGATTTTTGGGATTGGTGCAAAGGAGCACCACACATAGGGATTCCACACGAGAAATTCAGCTAGCGGTCAACAAGCATGTTAGGACCTCACATTGCCCCTTTTTGAGCATATATTTTGCTATTATGTCATCCTTTTCTAACCTATATTTAAAGTCCATGTTACTGCTTTAATCCATTTTTCCAAAAGGTATACAATATTTCTTCTCATTACTATACGTTTAATTTATTTTACATATAACTACATTACCTTCATAATTTATTGATTGAAACGGATAGTTGCCGAAACAGTTATCATTGCAGTCTACGTTGCTAAAACAGCCTGGAAAACTACAGGGCTATCATTACAGGTTATGTTGCTGTAATAATTAGAACAAGGAGCAAATCCCATTGCTGAAGCAGCCATGATTTGCATTCTAGATTCGACAGCAACAGAAGAAGATCATCGAAGGAGATGCTATATTGGTTGTAACGACCACATTCCAAAGTCAACATTATCATAACCATTGTAACAGCATTTTGTTAATGGGAAAATTGATTTCCCTATTACGGTAGCGCCCGCTAGCGGCATAGGAGCGACTCGGCGTCAGCGCTTCGTGCCGCACTGGAGTGATCCAATATCGGTTCGCGCACGTTCCACCACTTCTCCGTCATTTCAATACTGATCGTGAAACCCATAGAGCAGCAGGATGTTGAGGTCCGAAAATTCGAAGTGAATATTTCTGATTTGTTTGTTCCTAGTCGTCATGGAGAGAAATTGATGAAAAGAAATGGATTATTCCCTCGTTGTCCAATACCGACCGATGGAGAAAGCATCTTCCGATAACTATTATCTCTTTTGTCAATAATGTGGCGAGCGAGAGCTGCGCTTTTTGGGTTAAAGATAGGACTTACAATGTAATCAATTGTAATATATGTCTCCTCTTTAAAAACAGGAGACATCTACATTAGAGGGGACGGACAGACTGCGGGAAGGTCTAGCCAAAGGAAAAGAATTGGAATATTTTTATAACATGACATATTGATGGATGAATAAAATATTGTTATGAACATTTCTTCCTAGTTCTCATTTCCTAGGGAATCTTGTGAGAAGGACAGGGCCCACCTTCATCACAAGATTCACCCATTATATTTCTGTAGTGTGTTAAGTGTGTTTCTTATCCATACCTTGTTAAAAGTTCTGTTTACTGGATGTTGCTTATGCATTATTGCTTAACTCTGTTTTTCCAATTGATTGTTGCATTATCTAGTTCATCTACAGTTAATTCATGAGAGTTTTATTGGCAATTGAGTTTACAGAGTGAGTTGGCAATCATGGTAATCAGAAACAAGTGTTGAAGATTCCTGCTTTGGGAATAGGGTCTTGTTCTCTATTACAACATAGCTAGTGCTTTTCTTTGCAGATTGATTCCTTTTTCATTAGATTACTCTTTTAATGAAATTAAGAATTCTTTGGTAATTTTCTGCAATATATTGTTTTTTCTATAACTTAGAGTGGAGCTTCAGTGTGCTTAGAGCAAGGTGTGACTAGTTTATTCATTACTACAACCTTTATTGCTTTTGAGATTGAGCACATACATTGCGTAGTTGCCTTTGAAATAAATAGACTTCCCTGGGTTGACAATTTATGTAGCACTTAGTTGTTTGAATTAATAAGCAATTAAAGTGACCAACATTTTGGCACCGTTGCCGGGGAAGGAAATCATAGATTTTAAAAGCATTAATGTTTTTCTTTTAGATGTGCAGAATGCATGAGAGGACGCAAGAAAACTAATCCTGCAGGTGGCTAGGGCAAAGGAAGAGGAGGAAGAAAAACCTTTATTGATAAGATTATCTCAAACGCTGAAACCTCTTAAAGGCTAAGCTCTCGGAAGCCAAAGACTCAGCATTCTCTCCAAACAAATTACGAAATGGAGGAATTTGTGGGCCCTGAAAGGGTTTAAGAGATAGTAGAAAATACTGAGGAACTAGCAGAAGACATTGAAGAACCAATAGAAGATATTGAGGGACCAGTAGAAGCCATTGAGGAACCAGTTCAAGACATTGAGGGACCAAGAGAAAGCATTGAAGACTGGGCAAGTGCAACAGGAGAACAACCAATGGAAGGAAACAATGAAGGACTCTTTGGTGGAGGACAGGTAGGAGGAGAGGGAAGAGGTGAGAATTCTCTCTCCACTTTGGGATTTCCTATTGGGGATCTTCCCAGAGGGGCAACTCCAATGAAGAATATCCCACTCTCGGCCTTACCTAACTTCCATGGTTTATCTTCTGAAGATCCTGATGAGTTTTTTTTGAGTTTGATATATTGTGTAGAAGTTATGATTATGTTACTAATGCTCAAAAATTGAAGCTATTTCCAACAACACTAAAAGGAAATGCACTAAGATGGTTTATGAGTTTGGGAGGTCATGTAATCATAACATGGGAACAAATGAAGGAAAAGTTTTTGACCAAATATCAAGACGACTATCGAACAAGAGAAAAAAGGGAGGAACTATTCAAGATGGTTCAGAAGGATGACGAAAATATGGAGGACTTTGTGGAAAGACTACAATACAATCTACAGAGATCCGATCACCCCAATGTAAGTAAAGATATTCTTAAGACAATATTATTGAAAGGGTTAAGGGATGATTGTTTAGAAATGTTAAATATGCTTGGTAAAGGGGACATATCTAAAGAATCGTATGATGAAATTGTCAACCTCTGCAAGAGATGTTCAAGAGGAGCTGCAGATAGATCAAAAAGCAAGGATAAAACATATTCAAGAGTCCAAAAATCATCCAGTGGAGGAGCAACAAGAGCTGAAATGGGTAATCTACTTGAGGAATTTAAAATTGAAATGTTAAGCTCTTTTGCTTCACAAATTAATACCTTGTAGGTTAAGAAGAAACAAGCAGAGGCAGAAGCTGCTTTGGCTATCTTCTATCCTAAATGCAAAGAAAAACATCCGCTAAGGGAATTCCCATTAGACGAGGTACCAATTTGCACCATTTGTGAGAAGGACCATGAAACTCAACAATGCCCTTCTTTACCAGGAATAAAAGCAGCCTTGCAACCAACTGAGGAGGAAGCTGAAGCAGTTTATATATTGACGCAGAGGAGGCAATGGCAACCACGAGGACAAGGTATGAACTCTAATATTCCATTTAATCGTTGGAATAATCATCCTTCTTTTAATCAAGCAAACTACCCGCCCTTCAACCAAATGCAATACCCACCCTTTAATCAAATGAATTTCCCACCCATGCAACAAACAAACCCTCCCTTTGTAGACCCTGCAATGTGGACTCCTTGGCCTCCACAGCAATCTTATTTTAATCAATGGAACCCAAACTGGAGATCTCAACAAATCCCGTTCCCAAACCAATTTCCTCAGTTTCAGCAACCACTCTCTCTACCATCAGTTGCTCCACCAAATAATCTGACAATAAGACCCCAGATGCCTGTACAACCAAACCCTAACGCTAATAATAAAGAAAGTCATTGATATTCAGAACCATCCTGTATCTCCTGTTCTCCCTATGCATTGTAATGATATTCATTTACGATCTGGGAGAATAGTTGAGCCTATTATTGATAATATTACCTCTTCTGACTCTAACAAAGAAGAGACAGAAAAGAATAATTTACCTAATAAGGGTGCTGAAATAGTAGAGCCACCCTCTAATAAAGGTGCTAAAATAGTAGAACCACCATTCCCTGAGTGTCTAGCTCTCACTAAGACACCTGAGTTGCCTGCTTTTAATCTTTTAGGGGAATTGCAGAATCTTTATGTTAAAATTCCACTCTTACAAGCACTCATAGATGTACCAATTTATGCCAACACTGCGAGAGATATTTGTATTAAGAAACCTAGTAGGAAAGCTAAAGATCTCCTTACAGCTCATTTCATGGGTGATCTAGCTGTTTTGATGACTGGAAAAACTCCTCCTGTTAAGTATGGTGATCCTAGTCATCCTACGGTTACAGTACAGATTGGAAAAACTATTGTTTCACGAGTTCTGGTAGACTTAGGTGCTGCTATAAATATTATGACCCTTGAAACCTCACAATTGTTATAGCTAAAGAATGTAATCAGAGAGACACCAACCATCTTGGAGTTAGTTGATCGTTCCACAATCAAACCAGAAGGAGTTATTGAAGACCTGATCATTTTAGTTGAATCCTGGAATTATCCAGCTGATTTTGTCGTACTGCAGACTAAAACAAAGTTGGGGGGTGTTGTGCAGGTAAATCCCCTCTGCGGACAGAGGCGATCCCACTAGCCTAAATGGGGTCTAGCAACAATCAAACAACGCTAACACGCAGGTTCCGAATTGCAAAGTAAAGATCGATGATGAGGGCCTACCTCGAATCCAACGCTAGTATTTGTAGAAGATTCGTCGCTCCTGTTCTTTCGCTTCAGCTAGTCACAATCCTCACGATCCTCGTGAACAGACACCTGCACATGCAAAGAACAAGACAAATACAAGCATAAATCCAAGAAATGCAACTATGTATCAGTCAGAAAGGATACAACTCAAACATCATAATAAAGACACATGAGTGGAACCATAATGATAGTCGTCTATTATTATTGATAAACAAAAGAGAATACAACCAAGTTCTGACGTCAAATCCTCCTTTGGCTGGGTGATCAGGAACACATGCCTTGCAAAGCTTGTAGAGGATGGGGAACAAGCCTCTCTCTCCTTTATTACTTGGACATGGATCTCCTCCTTAAAGATATAGCCTTATAGGGATGAACAAGGCCTCTTGTAATGTGAGCTTAGAAATTCTCAGACTTTGGGACTTAGATTTGGGAGCTTGAAAAGTAGAATTACTAACTCGCTTATCAAAGGGAAAAGAACAAGCTTATATAGAGGTAGGAGGAGTAGATAAGACCATCCACCAAAATCAAGGGATTGTCCTTATCATTAGGAAGCTTCCATGAAAGGTGGAGAACTACTTCCCTCCTTGGGAGATACGAAGCCCAACTGAACTAATTCAAACTGGAATCAGTTCATGGATAGGTTAGAAGGAAACTTCAGAAGTTTGTTTGTTAAAAAATTTACCCAACTGGGTTGGCGCTAGTGTGACTTTGAGACAGAGCGCCAGCTGGCGTGCCCTCTTTGGAGGATTTCCCCCATTGGCATGAGTGATACATGGTGGCATAGCGCCAATGGAAAAAGGGTTATCTTTATGGGTATTTTGCAGAAGGTGTCTTCAAGGCATATGAAGTACATACTCAAGGCGATACAATGCAGGTGTTTTCAGGTTATGTCACTTCTCACAGGTCCCGAAATAGGTCCTCCAATGTACGGGCGAAGGGGTAACAGGGATGGTGACAAAATACTATGTAACAAATGCCCCCTAAAGCATGAAGCCCAAGAGAGAGAGGGGTGAAGTGCTTTACAAGAACATGGTTGACTGAAAACATTGCCACTAGAGAACCTGCATGAAATACAACTGATATCTCAAGTACATGATGTACATGGTATGGGTGCAACCATCCATCGCAGAGTACATAAGAAATCTGGATCCAAGGTATGGACATAGCCATCCAGTGAGGATCGATAAATAGACTTAGGCATGGTCACAACCATCCAGTGAATGAGTCATGTAGTGATGATAATAATCCAAAAAATGCAACCTGGATCTTAACAGACAAAATCCAGGGTCTTGCCCTCCATCTCCATCCGAACAAAATACAAGTTCAAGCATGCGAATATGGGAGTCGAAGTTGAACATGTGAGAACATTGTCTGACTACGAGTCAATGATGAAAACTATTAACAGATGCAAGAGGTACCACCAATAATGACAATGGTCCTCAAGGTACTATAGGTACAATCCACGGCGTGTGAATCAGTGAGCCGGTGTCGAACACCCGTAGAATCATCCGATCGGAGGCCAATGATGAAAACCTCGCGTCGAACACGAAGAACCTGCCATTGAGGCATGCAGGCTCCAAGGTACCTGAAGGGAGTCTCTAAGTCAACTCCCTGGATAATGAGCTGAAGTCGACAGGGAGTGACATTGATCGAAGGTGGGCCATAATGTTTCCCACATCATCGACATGAGACAGAGAAGGATAAAATGTTTTGTGTGAGGTATCAGAGGGAGGTTGAGTATTCTGCAGAGGTCAACTTCTCTTGAACATACTGGCGGCACGACAATGGACTTGGTAGTATTTGACATCAAATGATCAGGGGTCATGGTGACAAGATAATGAGCAGATGAGAGGTCAAACAGGATAACCCAAACCCATGGAGGCAAGTGTAAAAACAAGATGAGATGTCCCCACCTAGACACGAATGCAGACAAGTGCCATGTTCAAGAGCGACATATTGCTGACACAACGGTGATTACGATTCCTTTATTCCCCCACCATTTCTGGCGAGTACCCCGGTTATTTTTGGATGACAAGCTGATCCGGATTTAAGCAGGAACACAATAGATTACAGAGATAACCATAAATACAGAGATGCGATAACCATAAATAAAGAGATGCAATGGAAATAACACTTCATTTCATTAATG
>APFE031470518.1:0-11960 GCA_000404065.3 Pinus taeda | reverse complement strand
GCGCAAAGATTTGACTGCTAAGTCTACGAAGGCATACATGCTCTACCCCCTCTGGTTTGAAACCTGTGACCACTTAGGAGGAAACACATGCTCTTAACCATTAGGCCCACTCAAACTGTATAAAATTTAAATATAAGAAGCCATATAAAATTTAAATATCAAGAAAAATAGAAATAAAACATAAAAAATCAAATTGAATATGATTAGAAAATTTTGCTCTAGAGACTTCCAGCAAAGTCACTTGATGGGGCCAATATGATCTTAGCCATCGATTGTGAATAGATCATGGTTGTTGAATAGATAAGAGCAAATGGATGGGTCAATTGGAGACATATCAAGGAGTTCGAATCACCCACCAAATTGTAGAGATAAGTAAGGGTGTTGTGTGAGCAAGGGAGACACTCACAAAGGTGTTTCAGCAGAGAAGACTTTCGGAAGAATTTTTCTTAGTAATTTCCATTTTCCAGATAGAGGAAAGAAGGCCAAATTATTCTGTAGTGAGGCCATACTAGCTAATGTGCATAGCTAGGAAGTAGTTCAATTTCCAATGGTCCAAAATATGTATTAGAGGAGGTTTGAGTTGCTCAATTGAGTTGCAAGAGGCATAAATCATTACCAGAATGAATTTATGTAGGTAGTGCGAGTTCCAAAGAGGTCTCCATATCATCCAGTGCATGTAGCACGCAGGGAACGTGAATTAGTTAGTGGAGGCTGTGAGGTTTTGTAAAAGGGAAACTAGTGTTTCTAGATCGATTTTTCCAGTGGAGAAAATAGTTATAGATTGGGCTGTGCCTTCCCTACGACATTGGTTGCAAAATGCTCAAATCTGATGGCCTCTTTCTCCAACATCACCTTCGAGCATGCTTTTTGGGAGCAGAATCTGTGGGCTGATGCTCTCTCTAAACAGGGTTCGATCCACTTTGACTCTCAGGTGGATGGCTCTGCCCGTGGATCTGGGACTTTCCTCTTCTAGCTCTAGGTTGTTTTTATTTTACTTGCTCTGTTTTTCCTCTGATTTTTGGGTTTCTGATGCAGAGGCCTCTAGATCATGTGGAGGCTTATCGTAGTACCTTTTTGTTTTGGCAGTTTTAGTTTTTTCTTGTCCCTGATTGGATAGTGGATCAATTTTAGATTTTATGGGCAATTTTTAGTTCTTCTGGCCCATTGTGGATCTGTACCTATGTGCAACATTTGTTATGATGTATTTTTGGGGATTTCTCGACGGAATGTTCCGGATTACTGCTCTTTCTTTTTGGTTTTCACTGGCCTATGGGGATAATGCGATCTGTTGATGTTAAAATTGTAGAAAGGGTCAATGTCAAAATCGCAGGGATGGGGTTCTTCTATAACTGATTTCTCTTCCCTATTTGGAACTTGTCATCTATGGAAGCGCTCAGGTCCAAATGGTCAGGACGATACTTTCGGTCAACGAGCCCAATTTGACATTAAACATGGTGGGCGGAGGATCAGGACCACGGACAAATAAATGCAATGCAAATGCAATATATTTATGGGAAGTCTTCGTACTGTACTATTTATGTTAAAATAAAGTTTATATTTTTTCACATATTAAAAATTAATAGGATTTCATAACAATTGTGATATAAAAATCAAGATGTAATTTTAAAATTTAATTTTCTATGTAAGGAGAGTTGATTAAATTATTTATTAGTATAAAGGCTATAATAGATAAATTAAATATATATTAAGTAATTTTTTGGATAATTTGGATTTATTAATTTTAAGTTATAAAAAATTTTGATATATAAATCTGAGTCCATAATTAATCTTTTAAACCGATTTATTGGTTTTTACCATAAGTCAAATTATTGATTTCTTTATGTGATTATGAGAGATTTTTCCCCGTAAATTACATGATATTTCATTTGTCCAAATGTTTCCAACCAACTAGTGTGGTTCATGATCAAGACAAGTTGAATCAACAAATCTCGCTTTGCATGTTAAATAGATAAAGCAGAACCTCCAACGACTATATTTCTTGACCAGGTAAATTAATCAACTACTATTTACCATTTAAAGTGATCCATTAATCTTATATCTTAATAGTCATTTATAAGGATTTAATTTAGCTTTAAAGGATTAAAAAAATCATTTCAATTAATTTAGTTATTAAAATTTCATAACTACTAACCTAACCATTTAATTAATTAAATTAAAATAGATGAATTATAATGTGCAAAAGAAAATAAATTTTCATAGCTAATAATCTAACAACTTAATTAATTAAGTAAATTAAAATGAATGAATTATAAGGTAAAGGATTAGATATTTGAATACAAGTTAAGAGGCAAATTTATACATGATTATACAATTTGATTGTACAAAAATTCTATATAAAATAATAAACAATTGCTATGGTAAAAAAAATCTATATAAAATAATAAGCATTTGCAAGGTAAACTCAATCTCGATTGTACAAAATTATCTATATAAAACAATAAGCATCTTTCGGGTAAACTCAATTTCGATCTACAAGTTCAAGTTCAATTATCTTAGTCTCTTATTCCAGCTTTGCCTTGGGTCTAAACATCTATATAAAATAATAAGCATCTCTCGGGTAAACTCAATTTCTATCTACAATTTCAATTATCTTATTCTCTTATCATTCCAACTTTCCCTTGGGTCTATCCATCTATGCATTGGTGTGTACATCCCTAAGCCCACCTACCACCATTTTGGTCTCAACAAATATGCCCTGTGTAATGAGCATATTGACTAAGCACGAGAGCAAATGGGTTGGGTTATGTGAAATAGTTGTAGTTTGGTTATGTTCCCTAGTTCGTTTGCCGATAAATACCCCTATTATTTAAGAAGTAGGTACTTCCCTAGATATATTGATGGGCCAATAACAGATCTTGTTGCCCTGAATCTATTGATGGGCCAGTAGCAGGTCCTGTTACACTGCCAAATGTAGATAAAGATTGAGGATGGTTCCACTTGATTTCATCCATAGACTACGAAATGGGAGAAATTAAATTTAGCCCGATCAATACCTCTATTATTTAAGAAGTAGGTACTGGCATGGATTTGTCGATGGGCCAATGATAGATATCGTTGCCTAGAACTGTTGATGGGCCAATAACAAGTCATGTTACACTACCAAATGTAGATCAATATTGAAGGATGGTTCCATTTGATTTCATTAATAGACTACCAAATGAGAGAAATTAAACTCACCCCGAGATAAATTTAATTCTCATAGGATATAAAATTTTATGTATATTATGCTATATTTATATCTATATCTATATAATTTCAAAATGAGAAAAAGAATTTAGAGAAAGAATTTCACATAAAGTGACCAAAATAATGGGTGGCGAGTGGTTTGAAGAAAATAAATAAGAAAGGGTTGAAAAGAAAATGAGATTAACAAAAAAAGGAATGTAACCATCATGCACAAGTGAAAGGATTTAAAGAATCATTGGGCCCATTGCAACATTGATGAATACACTAAAGAGAAATGTTAAAAGCTTCACTTCAGATTGTATCCAAAGAATCCTTAAAAGGACCATCCCAAAGAACAAGGCAAGTAAGGATAAAGAAAAGGATGCGGGAAGAGAAGATTGCTTATAACATAACATAAAAGATCGACAAAAGGAATTAAGAGGATGTGATTCCCAAAAGAAGAATGGCAAGGAGGAGGTAGGAAGAACATGGGTAAAATGGGGTAAGATGTCAATTGGAAGACAATAAAAATGGTTTAAGATTCAAATGGGGTAAGATGTGAATGGGAAGATGATAAAAATGGTTTAATAAAAGCCTTTTGGTAGAAATCACATAAAAAATGTGGTGAAACTTTCCCCTCGTTTCCTATTTCCTCCACAAGTAAGGAGACCAAAATGGGTAGGTATGATCCAAAAAGGATCTTATTTTGAATGGCTAATCTTATTTATGCATATTCCCTGCTTCTGCATTTCTTCTTGGTATGAATATGCCTATTAAGAAGGGAAACCTAATCACATAGAAAACAAGTTAAACTCAAACAAAAAAAAGTAAAAATAAATAAATAAAATATGCCACAAGTTAAGCAAGACAATGACATGTGAATGTACACATAATATCCATGTAGGTATTGCCACCAAACTGTTATTAGAAAAAGTATTTGGTTACCAAAATGAAACAATTGGATAGCTAGTTGTTTGGGATACTAACAGTTTTCTTTGTTGGTGGAATTGAAACGTTAAGTGTTTTATGGCCAATGAGGTTGGACGTTCAATCGACTTTAAAAGCACATCAAACATATTGTTCTCTTTGTCTTTTGGATTGATAAAAAAAAATTGTAGCAATGTAGTAGAATAGGGATATAGACTATGGAATTGAAATGTGAAGCATTTTATGGCCAATGGGGTTGGAAGTTCAACTAACCTTAAAAACACATCAAACATATTCTTCTTTCGTCTTTTGGATTGATAAAAAGAATTGTAGCAATGTAATAGAATAGGGATGTAGATAGTTTCTATAGGAGTCCTAATATACATACCACAACTATCCACTTTAACAATTTGTAAAGCATTTCTTTATATACCACTTTCACGATTTGTGAAGCATTTCTTTATATTTGCATTGTATTTACAAATAGAATGAACAAGATAAAGTATGGTCCTTATTAGAGTTTTCCCTCATATGTTGTGTGATATCTTTGTAGCTACTTTGTTCTTTATGTTTTTGTTTAATTCAGTGCATGTTAAGTGTTTCTTCTAATTTTTTAAAATGATAGCTACTTTGTTCTTCATGTTTTTGTTTAATTCAGTGCATGTTAAGTGTTTTTTTCTAATTTTTTAAAAAGGATAAAAGTAGAGTAGAGCTCTCCTCTAATTGCATTTTTATTATAAAAATTCTGCAAATAACTTCATAGAATTTTTTGTGAGGAAATAACCATTATGATTTTCCAGCTAATTTATTGGTTGAAATATATTGAACATATATTGTCAAAGACAATTTTAAATTTCTATGCGGTTTTGCATGACTAAACTACCTTAGATCAATAATACCAAGAAATTGATTCTTTTGAGTTGCTCCAAAGAATCCCATGGTTAAAAATTAAAGAAGTTGTGTGATAATAGGAAGTAAGAGTTTATGAAGATCTTAAACAAAACAGATTTTGGGCTTTCATTTTTTTTAGGAGATGTTCAATTCCCTGCAACATTTCCCTACTTAGAAAGAAAGAGAGTTCAAACAATGTAGCAAAAGGAATCTCTTTAGCTTAAGATATGTTCCCTTAGCCGCTTCCATACATGGGAAACATCTAGAAATAAAGAAAATTCAAAAAATGTCGCAAAAATAATTGTTTTAGCAAGCACAACTTATGCTTCTAGACAAACTTCTAGATAACTAGATTCGATTGTTAGAAACACAAGAAAATCAAACTCAATTTGAATGACTTGACAAGGAGTATAGCATGTCAAATATGGGTTGAAATTGAGATTAAGAAATACTTGTTTCGTGTGACAAGGGTTGTGCATGGATGACAGGAGGCTTCTTAGTAACATCTCAGTTTGGTTTAAATGAAATCTTCCATGTTTTTTTTTTTTTTGTCAAAGAAATCTTTCTTCTAATGAATATGCTTCTACAAAGTTTTTAGGTGCAGCCTTACTCTCCAATCCAAAGCTAGTAAAATTGCATTAATTTCAAATTGGAAGCATCATAAATTTTATGCATCAACTTGATCCTGAAAACATTGTAATTTTTTTTTTATAAAAACACATACTAAACCAAAAAATCTTAATATAATATAATATTTTATTATATAGCCTTTAACCATCTTATAACATATTAGAAAAAAATACAAGTGCACTAAAAATATATAACAATAAACAATTTAAAATATAAATATAAACAAATACTCTCTTCAAAAGAAATAAATCCCCAAATCACACAATCCCATCGCATCAGAATTAATTTATCCACACAATAATCCCCAAACTGAAGCTGATTAAGATGCCTACATATGAAAGCAATAGCAATAGCAACAGCAACAGAAGTTTCGGAGAAAAAAGAAGAATGGTGTCAGAAAAGCAAACAGGGTAAGGCGGTTTTCAAAGAGGCGGCAAAACCATTTGTTTCAGCTGCAGAAGATTTCGACATTGGCACAACTTTGATGGAGCAAGGCAAGAAAAATGTTCCAGAACTCAGAAAAACGTGTAAGAGAGGAAGTGCAATAGACATTACCCAGCGACTGAAAAACTAGAGAATTTTCAAAAGAAAATGCCCACCCAAGAGCAAGTCTGGGCAACAATAAAAGAAAATTATGAAATCATCAGACTCCTCTTAGTTGACCAAGTGCACTTGAAAGAGAAAAAAAGGATTTAATGGCTTTCAAAACCAACCAGGAATGGTATAAGTTTAATTGTGTTGTCATCTTTGTTTTAAAAACAGAAAGAGATGGTATAAATTTAATTGTGATGGAGCCTCCTACAAACACCCAAGGCTTGCAGAGTGAGCGACAGTCTCACGTATCACGGGGGAAATTATAGCTCTAGTCTAGCTAGACTATTTTTTTCTTTAAAAATTTTAGAAATTTAGGTAAGATTTTGATAAAATTCGACATGGATTTTTATAAATTTAGTTTATAACGGTCAGACTTCAAGGTTTTGGGTGTCTTAAAAGTCTTTGATGGTGCTGAATCTATTTTCACCATCAAACTCAAACCAGTACAAATTTTTTTAAATTTTTTACTCTGATTCCAGCAACTTTTGGCCACCCAATTCCTCAGCATCAATAGACACTTCCGAAATTATAGTTATGATATAAACTCTTCCGACTCTGTACCATAATAGGGAAGAAGGTGTCGCTGTCCTTGAATGCATTGATATTGCTCAACGCCTTCGGATTCAAACATTAATACTGACATATTCTACAAACACGTGAAGAGATCAACTAATAAACTGGCACATTTGGATAGCTAATCAAGCACCGTCATGGTGAGATCAATTGGATAGCTAATCAAACACTGTCATGACTCATCATGACGTCCAATCTCTCTAAAAATGGAAGGATGTTACTTGGTCAATTAAGAGATTGTGGAATATAAGATTGCGAAAAAAGAGTTCAATCTGATCCGTCATCCTCAACACCGAATACACAATGATCCTCAGAGTCAACAGCCAATCACCCTATAACGTTGACCCATCATTTCAGACAGTCCATGCCACTTATTTGAGACTATAAAAACATGAACTATCCTACTTGGCATTGATGTTTGGGATATCGGACATGAAAAGAAGACCCGTAACACTATCAGTGAAAGAATGTATTTTGGGTTGCACAAAGGTTTAGGTGGAAATTCAAAGTTAAGTTTGGTAGAGAAAGCAATCTTGAAGTGGAACGGTATAGACTGGGTGACACTTTTAGCCTTTGTAGGATGTTCTTGCATTGAAGTTTCTTTGAATTTCTCAAAACAGAGCTTATCTTTGTGCTATTATACCAACAAATATGCCAGAATTATGAAGCATAATCCCGCGAAAAGAACTAAAATACCATACACGTAGTGTAACTGTAACATCGATATTATAGCATAAAGCAAGTGATCTCTAACCTAACTCTAATGTTGGGCCACGTACAAATTCAACAAGGTTAACTTCAGTCATCGATAAAATTAGTAAACAAGCAGATATTTTATAAGAAAGTTAAAAAAGGATAAGAACCTAAACTAACTGTAGTCTCTTTAAAATCCATTGTCATCCACGCTACCAAATCAAATACTAAATTATTAAACCAACAAAGATTTTGACAGTGTAAACTCCGTGCCTGTGAAACTAAATATAAAATTATTAAACCAGCAGAAAGCGTTCTAAAAAGAGACTAGAACCTAAACAGTATATTTTTAAATCTGCCGAACCTAAATACAAAATACAAAATTATTAAACCAGCAGAAATTTTCGGAAATGACCCGAACCTAAGCAGTGTTCTTTTAAGATCTGCCGAGAATCCATATCGCTGGCCCCTTGGACAAATTGTTGAATATGTAATTTCAACGCAGTATTTAATACGCCCAAAACTACCAAAGTAAAATCATAAACCCGCGGTAAGTTTCTCGGTACCGTTTTTGCGTGAAGTGGTTTTTGTACATAGGCGACCCGAGAAAATATAGTGTTGACGTGTGGCAGAGGCATGACATCACCCTCTGACAGTTTCTCGGAAGGTAAATATCAATTAAAAAATCTCTTCCGATATTCTCCTCCCTCATCCGATCTACTCCATCGCTCTCCACCGTTGATTGTTCAAAGCTGCATATGAGGCTGCAATAAATGTTACGTGGAGTAAAGTTCGGTTAAAAAGGCCTTCCGATATTCACCCCGCCACATGAGATCTGTTGAACCTCACCCGGCCACATGAGATCTCAGCAGCAAATCCATCTCAGATCCGTCGCTGGGAGACGGACTAGGTCCTACAGACCTTAGCAATGCGTGAACTCCCCCGGACAATGATTTAGTGGACATGTGCACCTCCCACCAGCGCTTCATTGGACCAACAAACTTTGTGGAGTTTTTTTGAGTGTTCTTGAGTTAGCCTCGAATGTTAGGAGAGATGAATCTGATCCTCAAACTGATTAGCTCCTAGATCTTCTCCATCAGAGCATTCCATACATTGTATCTTTTATGTTCCTGTATTGTACCTTTTATATTCATGCATTGTATTTTTATAGGAAACATTTTAGTTCTCCCACATTATATTGATATCATTATACTCAAGTCTATTTGACCTACTTTATAGTTATTAGTTAAACATAAATATAATTATCTTATCTTATCTTATTTTCGAGTTATTCAATTATTAACTTCAATTTATATCTATATTTTTCTTATATATACTTTTCTTGTTATGGATAGAAATCAAGAAAAACTCGAAACGTAGAATGGACCTTAAAATCTATAGGACCAAACCACAGGAGGCAGCCATTGGACCACAGGCTTGGCCCTATCTAAGCTAAAGGTTGAAAGTTTATAACCCTGTCTAAGCTAAAGGTTGAAAGTTTATAACTGTAAAGGTTGAAAGTTTATAACTGTAACATTGCACAGAATCTAAGAAGGATTGAATCTTAAAGGCATTAACCATGGATGGGATTCGGATTCAGATAGCCACATCCCTATGGATGGGATTGGGATACTTAATGGGATGTGAATTATAATTAAGTATATGATTTGGATAATTATAATTCACATGAACTTAAGATTTGGATGAGTTTCATCATTATTTATACTTGATTTATTAATTAATGTCATGGATTGGTTATAAAAATCAATTTTAAAAACTATAAAAAAAATATTAATATGAAAATTATTTTAAGATAATGTATTTGAATTGTTTTAAAATGTAGATCTATCTCTACCATTTAAATTTTTTTTGAATAAAATCTCAAATTTAAAATAAATAAATAATTTAAATGTATAATAGAGTTTTGCTTTTTAGATTCATTTTATTATAACTTTAATAATATTTTCATTTTTATAATTGAATTTGTATTTTAAATATATATTTTATTAAATATTTTAAATTTAATTTACACTAATAAAATATCATTTTTATGATTGAATTTGTATTTTAAAATTATATTTCTATAAAATTGATTTTAAATTTAAGTTACACTATGAAATATGTAAATCTATTTCAACATTTTAGTTATTTTAAAATTGATTTTAAATTTAAATTTTCAACTTTATAAATTAGTTTGTTTATTGAAATATTTTATTTATATTAATTATAAAAACAATAATATTTTATTTATACTAATTACAAAATCATTAACATCAAAATTATTTAACAATAAGCATATACTTTATTTGTACTAATTATAAATATAAAAATAAAGTAATATTGTAAAATAATTATTTAAAATTATGAATACAAAAACACTATACACCACCTAATATATTATATCATTACTTTCTTTATATAAATTATATAAGTATAAAAATAAAATAATATCATAGGATAATTATTTAAAATTAAGAATACAAAATTCTGTACACCACCACCTAATCTATTATATCATTACTTTCTTTATATAAATGATTCAAAATCGATTTAAAGTAATCCCAACAAAATTCATCACACCTTTCGCAAATTAAAATGTAGTGAGACAATTACTTTTTAATAACATTAAAAAAACCAAAAAAATATAACTTAATGTTTATACATTCTTTATCATTGCCCAATTGGCACACTTCTCAAAATCGAAAGGGAGCAACGCAATAATTTTTTTTAATTTTATATATATATATATTGCATGATGATGATTTTTGTGGTGGGTGTATATTATATATTTGATGTGATGATGGTGTTTGGTGTGATGGTGGGTTAAGCGTCACCGACGACATTGGTTATTGACCTTAAGAACAAATTATTTATTTGATTTAAAGATTTTTTCCGACTTCTCGCTTGAGAAGCCCTCCCAGCTCACTATATATATTAATTTAAATAATAATAAATAATTATTTTTTTTATATAAATAAGTTATATTTCTAATATATGAAGTTATATAATTTTTTTCAAGTTATAATATTTTTTGCATTATAAAAAGAATTAGCTTTTATTATTTCAAATGATATAATTATTACTTTTATTTATTTGAATATATAATTTATTATTTTTATTTTCTTTTATAATAATTAAAATGTTTATTATTAGTATTTAATTTTAATATTAATTATTAATATACATTTAAATAATATCCTTTATATTTTTTATAAAGGATCATACAATTTTTTTTATTACATTTTTAAAATGAGAATTTATGAAATTCTCATTTTCAAGGAAAATCATACATTTATGAAAAGCCTAAAAATGTATGGCATTGAGCAACTTCCAAGTTGGAAAGACAGACATCATAAATCTTCTAATAGCTATGAAAATCCTAAAATGTATGGCATAGATCCGCTTCGAAGTTGGAAAGACAAGACATTGAAGAAACTATATGTCAATTAAAATTGAGAGAATTAGTTTTCATTAAAAAAATAAATGTCAATAACATTAATAGCCTCACACCCAACAACTATGGTGATCTTCGAGGCTCACACCCCATTATAAAGAAAGTGTGAGAGTGTAAACTCCATGCCAGGGAGAGTAATAGTAAATATAAAATTATTAGACCATAGCGTTTTATTAAAAAACTAAATAAATAAAACCAACTTAAATAGTGTTTCTAAAAATCTGCCGAGCATAAACTTCATGCTACAGAAATTAAATACAAAATTATTAAATCAGCAGAAATTTTAGGAGGGCGCCAAAAAAAGCCCAGAACCTAAACAGTATTCTTTTAAGATCTTGAGACCGCACATCGCTGGCCCCTTGAAAATTATCTGCTAGATATATAGTGACAAGATACATTATTAAACCAGCAGAAATCTTGGAATTTTAGGAGGGCGCCAGAAAAAACCAGAACCAAAACAGTATTCTTTTAAGATCTTGAGAACGCACATCGGTGGCCCCTTGAAAAATATCTGCCAGATATATAGTGAGAAGATACGTCCTAAGATAATGTGTCAAAGAATTTAAAGAAACCTCGCAGATATATAGTGACAAGTTACAGCCTCAGATGTTGTGTCAAAGAATTTAAAGAAAGCTTAATAGAAAATTAATAGTCAGGTGTCAAAGAATTTAAAGAAAGAAAAATGTCAAAGAATTTAAAGAAATCTCAAAGATATCAAGTGTCAAAGAATTTAAAGAAACTTCGATGGTACAGCCTCAGATGTTGTGTCAAAGAATTTAAAAATATCAAGTGTCAAAGAATTTAAAGAAACTTCGATGGTACAGCCTCAGATGTTGTGTCAAAGAATTTAAAGAAACCTTAATAGAAAATTAATAGTCGAGTGTCAAAGAATTTAAAGAAAGAAAAGTGTCAAAGAATTTAAAGAAACCTCGATATCAAGTGTCAAAGAATTTAAAGAAACTTCGATGGAAAATTAATAGTCATGCACACATGGGAATGACCTTCGAGGGAT
>APFE031470517.1:22681-58363 GCA_000404065.3 Pinus taeda | reverse complement strand
TTCTCTGGTTACTACAGAAGATTTATAGAACATTATTCACGTATTGCTGCACCATTGTATGCACTAACTGGTAATATTGATTTTCTTTGGACAGAAAAATGTGAACGTACCTTCAATGATCTGAAGAAGCTCGTATCTACAACCCTAGTCCTTTGGGGACCGAATTGGGATTTTCCATTCCAGATATCATCTGATGCCTCAGACACAGCCATAGGAGCAGTCCTTGGATAGGAGGAGGATAGAAAACCATATGCAATTTATTACATTAGCAAAAATCTATCCCCTGCTGAATTAAACTATACTGTCACTGAAAAATAATTTCTAGCTGTTATACATGCTGTCAATAAATTCAGACATTACATTACTGGATATCCTGTTATCTTGTACACAGATCATTCTGCTATAAAATATTTAGCCAAGCCTATCACAAATGGAAAAATAACTAGATGGCTGATTTTATTGTAGGAATTTGATATTACAATCAAGGATCGACCCGGGAAAGAAAACCCGGTAGCTGATTTCCTCTCAAGAATGCCAAAACCAGTTGATGCAGCAGCAGTTGAAGATCAATTTTCAGATGAGCATCTCTTTACGGTTGTTGTTCAAACACCCTGGTATGCTGATGTCGCCAATTACCTAGAAGTAGGTAAGTTACCAAAGAATCTAACCCCTAATGAGCGAAAACAGATTGTTCAGCGAAGTACCGGATTTTCCTGGATTGGGGGCTATTTGTTTCACACAGGGGCAGACATGCAAATCAGGAGATGCGTTCGACAAGACGAAATTTTTGATATATTGAAAGCATGCCATGACCAACCATGTGGTGGACATTTCGCTGATCACAGGACTGCACATAAAGTATTACACTAGGTATTATTGGCCCACAATTTTCAAAGATGCAAAGAAATTTGTCCAAGCATGTGACAGTTGCCAGAGAGCGGGACGCCCTAGTCAGTCGGATGAGATGCCTTTGAAACCACAGCTAGTCATCGAACCATTTGAGCGTTGGGCTCTTGATTTCGTGGGACTAATCAACCCACCATCAAACCAGAAAACATACATTTTGGTGGCAACAGAATACGTCACCAAGTGGGTTGAAGCAGAGGCCTTGCCCAGAGCTACAGAAGAATCTGTTACACAGTTCCTGCTCCATCTATTTGTACGCTATGGCCTCCTTAGAGAGATAATTACAGATGGAGGGCCACAGTTTGCTGGGAAAAGAATACCAACAACACTCAACAATTATCATGTTCAGCATCAAATTACCACCCCATATCAGCCACAGGAAAATGGGCAAGTAGAAAGCAACAACAAGATAATATAAACAATTATGACAAAAATAGTTGCATCACATAGACGCAATTGGGCTGCCAGACTACCTTAAGCACTGTGGGCTTATAGAACAACATGGAGAAGCACCACTGGTCACTCACCTTACCAGTTAATGTTCGGAAAACAACCTATTTTTCCTATAGAGTTTGAAATCCAGACATTACGAACAGCACAAGAAGTTGGTTTAGACTTAACTGAGGCACAGACTAATTGACTACAACAGATCAATGAGCTGGATGAAATTAGGCTCTCTGCACTTCAACACACTGCCCTGATACAACAACAGAGAGCTAAATGACATGATTCTCTCATTAAAAATAGAGTCTTCCACGAAGGAGACTGGGCTCTTTTATATGACTCTAGGTTTCAGGACTTCCCCAGGAAACTCCAGACTCATTGGCTGGGACCATATGAAATTCAGAAAGTACATGACAATGGTACCCTTACCCTGATTACTATTGATGGTTCTGGATATACCTTTAAGGCAAACGACCATCGAGTTTGTCTTTATCGCAAACCACTTACTCGGGAGTCCTTCTGCCAACAACTACGCCAAGATTCAGATATGGAGATCTTAGGGGAGGAAGACAAATCTTCCTCACCTGTAACTCACTAAGAAATTTAATTTTCCTTACAATTTGTATATAACTTCTTGAATTATTTTTTGTACATATCTTTGTAACAGGTTTTGTTACTTCTGCTGTTCCTTTTTTCAAAAGGAATTGCACTTTTGGTTTTCTGTTGTTCCTTTTTCTAAAAGGAACAACACTTTGTGTTTTTGTTGTTCCTTTTCCAAAAAGAACAACACTTGTGATTTTTATTGTTCCTTTTCCAAAAGGAACAACACTTTTGATTTTTGTTGTTCCTTTTTCCAAAAGGAACAACACTTTTGACTTTTGGTGTTCCTTTTCCAAAAGGAACAACACTTTTGATTTTTGCTGTTCCTTTTCCAAAAGGAACAACACTTTCGATTTTTACTGTTCCTTTTCCAAAAGTAATAGCACTTGCGATTTTTGCTATTCCTTTTCCAAAAGGAATAACACTTACGATTTTTGCTGTTCCTTTTCCAAAAGGAACAACACTTGTGTTTTGCTGTTTCTTTTTCAAAAGGAACAACACTTGTGTGCTTTGATGTTCCTTTTTCAAAAGGAACAACACTTGTGTGTTTTTGCTGTTTCTTTTCCAAAAGGAATAGCACTTTTTGATTTCTGCCGGTCCTTTTTCAAAGGAACGACACTTGTTTGATTTTGATGTTCCTTTTCAAAAGGAACAACACTGTTGATTTCTATTGTTCCTTTCTCCAAACGAACAACATTTGTGAACTGTTGTTGTGCCCTCCCTCGAAAGGAACACTACTCATATGATTTTGAAACAACTTGTTCTTTCTATTCTAAATTAAGGATGCTTATTGCTAATGTTCTTTCAAGTATTTTTGAATACGGCTATGCACTTATGTGATGGAAACAAAAACATAGCATACGGAAATCAGTAAATCATAAATCACTATCTTTATAAGAGACTGCCCTGAATTGGTGAAAGGACGCAGGGAAAGACATGCTTATTCATCATCTTTTGCTGCCATTGTTCTACTAACTCCGTTCTGATTGGTTATCTGTATCATGATGGTTCTTTTTTTAATCCTCTTTGATTATCATTCGGCAATAAGACCAAAGGATCTATACCTTTCTATTGGGATATTAAGACTTCTTCCACCATTCCTACTCTGAAGGAGTGTTGAACCACCCTTTATGTATAAACAGAGAAGGCTCTTTATTAAAAACAAGAAGAAAAAAGAAGGAAGCAAAACATGGTTTCTAAAAATTGTCAAATTGCAGGATAGGAAGCCTCATTACAAGCTGGCCTACCATGATCATTAGGATGGAAGCGAAGTGGCATTCCCACTATGGCCACCACACCTGGGAAATGGTCCAAAAGGTATATCAAACAAATAAACCTTGGAACAGGAGGTCTCATCACGAGCCGGCCTGCCCATTACTCGCTCCTCCCTCATGAACGGCATTATGACTAACTGGTCACCAAGCCAGCATAGTGGCCTACATTTTGACATTACACAACTTCCTGGCATACACAAAGGAATATGGTTCCAGGGGTGAAACAAACAACTCTGCCAAGGTTATGGACACCTGTCGGCAGCAGAGCACTGTTAATGGTATTGAAGTCGTATTTTTACACCAATAGGTAAGAAGATTGCATCCTCTTATTTCTTATGCCGTGATAATTAATTATATAATTATACCCAACCATATAGCGCATGACTATATATTATCGCCAATCATTACGGAGCTAGTGACGGTGACCGCATGAGACTCTCTATTTATGGCAAATGTCTTATCCCCGAACTTCCATCAAATCATTGTAGTCCCTTACGTATTAAAGCGATGTAACTTTATACCTCGATTTCAGTAATAGGCTGTTTTTGTAAGCATGGCATATTGCCATACGCTGTTCCATAAATACCTTGCGGCAGAACAGACGCTGCTCTTTTATTTGACGGCTGGGACAACCTATCACATTGCGGGGGGGAGGTAACCTCATCATTCCCCAGAGCACGTGTCAGTCCGTTATTTGAGAAATTGTGTACTCGGGCACAACACGGCTCAATGGTATTATCTTTTTCTATTTTTGTTTTCTTCTGCATGAGCTGTTGTTCGAAACCATTTCCATTGCATACGCCGTAGCATTAGAAGTTGAACGAGTAATACGCCACCAGCTTCTCTGCGTTTCAACAAACAGCTGCCGTTCCTTTGAGAATTTGCAGTGAAATTATGGGAGGAAGGTCAGTTCACCGAGAACCGCAAGTATTAACTGTTTCGGCTGCAGCCCGAAGAATCCTGAAGAAAGCAGGATGGTTGACCTATCTCAACCGCCTCAAGGAGTCCAATGAAACAGTAGCGATAGAATTTTTACAGAATTTACAGGAAGACTACTCCACAGTAAGAGGAAGGCGAATAGCAGTCATCGATGACATAATAGCAAGAGTCTCAGGACTACCAGCCACTGGACTAGTATGGACAATAAATAAGGAAAGGCTGCAGAAGATTTTAGAAATCTTTCAGGATGAGGGCCAGAGTTTGATAATTTGAGGAAAGGGGGTGCTGCCAGCAACGCTAGGAGAGCCATGGGCGGAATTGGAAAAAATCATCCAAAGCTACAACACCTGTGAAGGCAGAAAAGACGTGGTAATACCATGACATCTTAAACTCCTAGCTGTCTTAAAACAGAAATGTTCTGTGAATTTAACTGCATTATTGACTTCACTATTGCATGACGTTGCACGAAGTATGTAAAGGGCACATCATGTAGAATCAGTCATTAGCCACCATGGATTAATTCGGTTGATAGTTAATTATAGTCTCACCCAGCAACAGAGCAGCTGGGAAGAACTAATTACCATCATCAATGGAGGGACGGCCACATCGGGACGCCTGAAAAAACGAAAACAAGTTGCTAGCACACTCCAACGTCCAAAAAAACGGAAGCAGGACACTTGTATAGAGGAGCAACCTGAAAAACGATATGAAAAACAGAAACATGAGCTAGTACATCCGAACAACCAGAAAAACATAGAAAATCGGCAAGGCTTGCATGGCTACAAGGAGGGCTGGAGAAGCCCCAGGAAGGCACAAGCCAAGCAATAGAAATCAAAGATGAGCAGTCTGCAGAGACAGAAACAGAAGAAGAAAACGACGAGGAAGCAGAGTAGGCTGTAGAGACAGAAATGGAAGAAGAAACCGACGAGGAAGCAGAGCAGTCTGCAGAGACAGAAACAGAAGAGGAAGACGTCGAGGAAGAAGATCAGTTTGTAGAGGCAGAAACAAAAGAAGAAGAAGATGAGGTAGAGCAATCTGCAGGGAGAGAAGAAGAAAAGGATGAGCAGTCTGAAGAGGAAGGAGGCGAGAGAAAAGAAGCTGAGCAGTCTGAGCAGGAGGAAGGAATGGAACAACAGGAAGGTAGCCCATTACAAGACCCGTTAGGGGAAGATGAATTGGCCAACATTTTGGCCAATATGGGCGAATATGGCCAACCCCTGAGTCCATCAAACCTCCATGCCGTAGAGAAAATCCAGGAGAAAGATGCACCCAAGGAATTGCATGCAGAAGAGGCGGAAGTAGAAAATTTGTCTGTTCATAATGAGAAGATATCAGAAAACGCTGAGCAGGAACAACCCGTTCCTAATCAGAAGGCACCAGAAGAAAGTATGGACGAAATAAGGGCAGAAGAAGAATTAGCCCAAGAAACAACAAAGCCAAGTAAGGTTCTTACCCCGGAACAACCACCCCAGGGAGAAAATTAGGAAGCTAGCCACAGTCCAAACCGCAGCAAACAGCCTGCTGTTCTTTCTGAAGAGATGATGGAAATAAGGGAATTACGAAGGGAACATCGGACATTGTTGAACATAATAGTCCAACTTCACCAGCAGATTAGGATCCTAAAATCAAGGCAAAGGGTGAAAGGGACTTCAGAAAGAAAAGGTTTGGCCACACCAGTAAGATCCCTTAAGGGCAAGAGGCAGAGGACCAGAATCCATTCCACTTCTCAAAACCCTGACAAAAGCCAAACTATTGTTCCAAATGAAGTTGAAAAACAAACTCTTGTTCCAAATGAAGCTGAAAAACAGAGTATTGTTCCAATTGAAAAGGAACAACAATGGATTGGAGTTCATGTTAAAATTGAAAAGGATGATAAGATGGTTCAGACGGGGGCACCACCTTCGAGAGTAATAAGGGTTCTGAACTCAAAGCAGCGCAATAAGAAAGTTCAAGTAAAGCTCTCGACCTCCACAGCTACATGGAAGAAGGATTCGAAAACGAGAACCCTTCACAAACATTTGAAGCAGGCCCAGCAAGAAGCAGAAAAGCTTAGGGAGAAAATGGTCCCTCGAGAAAAATATGAAGAACTATAGCAGCAGCTAAGGAACATCAACTTATCTGAAAGCCAAGCTTTCGAAGGATGGCGAAGGGAATAAGAGAAAGTTGTAAAGGTAACTCGTAGATTAGATGTAGTTATCAAAAAAATGGATACCTTTTGTTCCCTATACAATGACGTCTTAGCATGTAGAGCCCTTGCCAAGAACTATGCCCTATTTCTAATGGAAAGGTATTTACAATTGAAAATAAAGGCTGCTAAAGCAGGTGCTCGCATACAAATTAACACTATAAATGATTTTATAAATTGCTGTAAACATTATGGGGTGAAAGTGCAAAGGTTATTGTGTGAATTTTACTTGCATAACCTTGTACTAGAACAAGAGACCGCGCTGAACCCTGGCCCTTTTGTTGGGGACATTCAATTGCAAGCATTTATCTCATTTGCAGTCAATCAAATTAAATGGCTCAAAGCCTACAACGCTTTTCAAAGACAAGAAAACAAATTAGATCTATGGGTAAGAGCTGAGCCTAGGGACCCAGAACAATTATGGAGGAGACATAGAAATCTCATGAAGGCTCCAGGAGTGATTGAAGTATTAGGACCCATGCATGAAGCAATCATTCGGCAGGGACTTGAATACTTTTCCTCTATTAAAGACCCTCCTGTTGAAGCAGCTAAATTTCGATATCGAATATCTAATTCGGGCATCCAGCTCAGAGAACTATTTAAGTATGAGAATTTTAAACTTGCTGCTAACCGATTCCCCCTCTATGGCGAAATTGTTTTGAGGGCAGGGCCATCCTGGTTAGGATATAGGTTCCGGAGTCCAATCATTTGGCATCCTGCACCCGGTTACCAAGCCCTGTATGAGATGCCTGAGGGCCAGACAGGCCATTTCTTTGATCGCTTAGTTTCACATCACGGCTGTAGGCCCTCACACGAGATTCCATCTCCAGCCTACTCACTCACTGCTTTGCATGTCAACTACAATGTTTTCATGAGGCCATGAAAAAGGGTAAGCTGGGGGGTGTGTGGAGTATCAAAGAATGTATGTTTCGATGGTTATTTCAGCATCTTTTCATTAGAACTTATAAGCCTTTTGCATTAGAAACTTAGACAACAATAAGGATTTATAACAAAACACGTGAGATTAATGGAGAACGTTGATAATTGTCATTCCTATGTGCAGGAGGGAGGAAAAACGGAAAGTGGCTATCCCAAAGGAAAAGACAAAGATGAACTAACTGTTGTCCCTTTGACGGGAGACTACGTGCAAACCAGATCAAAACGGACCAACCCAGGAAAGGAAGCAGAGATACCAGCTCGGAGCAGAAAAGGGAAGAAGTGACTCAGGATTAACGATTCTGCGAATCCCTCAGGATCTTAGACCTGAGGGATCACTATTTTATCTATTTCTGCATCTAGATATCTCCATCATCATCTTTATATAAGGAATAAAGTTGTTGGCTAGAGGGGGGAATTTTATGTAATTTCTTTAAAGAAAGATCAAGACTATGATCTCTATGTTCTGTTGAAGACTTGAGTTACTGTAATTCTACTTCATGCATTAATACAGACTTGGTTACTCTTTTATCTTTGAGCCTGGATCGATCTTAAGCGGTGTACCCCCGGAGGCTAAGGGCCTGGCCCTGGAGGACACTTGCTCTTGTACCATTACGCGTGGTTTCTGTGTGGTTTGTTTATAGACGTGATCTGGTAATCTGTTGTGTTTTAAAAACGTTTATATTACATGCTCTGTTATGTTTAACTCATTTAATGTTCCTGCAAACAAAAGTCTTATATTGACGTTGTATCATGTTACCAATCCTTTAAGTGTTAATTAATCTCTACAGGATACTGTCATTCCATTACAAAGTTTTATGCGATTGTGCTTTAGCATTATAGTAGTTATCTTGAAAAGTCTAATTTCACATGATTCTTGAATCCTTGAATGTTACTGTTTTCATCTTGAGATGCAATCGTATGCTTTTATTTAGAGCAATAACAAAATCAAATTAAGCACTTTGTGTTCATATGGTTTTAATATTATTTCATCGGTAGTGCTGTTCCATAGTATGTGTACATATTTTAAGAGCGAAGGATTGATGTTTTGATTGGAGTGATTAAATAGAGTTACAGCTTGACAAACTTGGTTACTGCTTATTTCAACTGCTGTTCCATTTCTGAATTACTGTTCCATTTTAGTTGCTGTTCCATTTCTGAATTGCTGTTACATTTCAAGATTGCTGATTTGCTGTTTTGTTTACTTGCCATTTCTTAAGGACGATCTGAGGCTGTAGTGAGCATTAGCGTTTGCTACCTGGCTCCCAGACCTCTGATCTGCTCCCATCAGTTATGAAAGGGACGGGTTATTGCTACCGAACCCTTGGCTGAAGTGTTGTTCTATTTCATTGCTATTTCCTTTACTTGCCGTTTCATTTCTATTCATTAAGGACGATCTCAGGCTGTAGTGAGTGCCAACATCTGCTACCCGGCTCCCAGACCTCGGATCTGTTCTCATCAGTTACGAAAAGGATGGGTTATTGCTACCGAACCTTTGACTGATGCATTGCTTGGTGTGATTTAGCCTTTTGAAGTAGTTAAGTTGTAGACACACATCTATTTACTTTTGTAGTTTTTAAACAACTGTACTACGAGCATTACTCTGACAAGTGCTAAGCCTCAGACTGAGACACTCTTTGAAATAGCAAGACGTTCCCGGATTGACATATTAATGTAAGGTAAATAGAGGTGAAAGAGACCCTTTTTATAGCTCTACACCATCCCCCCATTGCTAAGGGACTTCCTCCTTGCCTTGGTATAATTCAATAGCTTAGCCTCCATAAATGTCTTTCCTTACATCTCCCCTCTCCCATTACTACCATATAACCATGCACATTGTAATTATTTTCTCTTTATCCTTGTCTCACACCATCCTCACTACCCGTATATGACCCCAAACCCCTACTATAATCTAGGGATTCTCATTCAATTTTCAAAATCTCCTCCTTCCTACTAATACCATATATACTCATATTAAAAAACTTACAGTCAACTTCTTTTATGCATCTATATACCCTTTTCATTCACTCACTCATTTCCCTCAACAGGCACAAAGTTCCTACACACAACCTAGTCTCCAACAACATTATTGTATAATCCATAAACTCACCCAATCACTAAACACTCTTACTCACTTCAACAAGAAATTTCTCTTTCTCTAAATGATAGGGTTCTCTCTCTCACCAACTATGATAAGCCAATTGATAAATAACTATTATAACCAACACACACTTTCATTCTCAACACCAATGTTGTTCTCTTCAAATAACTAAATAGAATTCAGATTACATATATTAGGAGTATAATCAAACTCTCACTATCTTAGGCATCTCTTAGTTGAGTATAGTCTACTAGCACACTTCTACGATAGTACCTCCACACTTCCATGAGGGTAGCTCAAACCCCTATTCTCCACATGGCATATTCTTCACCAAATTTTTTCGAGGCTTAGTTGCACTATCATAGGTGATGAGGCTCATCAATAGGTAAAATATATGGGTCACAATGCCACTCTCTAACTTATTAAATTGAATTTCATCACATTTATTTACATATTTTTCTTAGTGAGTTACTATGTCATGTGGCCTAATGTGTGTTAAATGAAGGAATTGGAGAAGTTTTGGGTTGACTTAAGTGCGGGAATTCAGAGGAAGCAAGCAAGAGAGATTTTAGGAGTTTGTCTCCCTCCTTAAATCCTCAAATAATTTGAAGATTCCTCCACCATATCTCATCCTGTCAGTGTCACTGGCAGCCAAGCCAATGACATTCAAGGGAAATTTATTCTCGAGTACGAAGCCAAGTATCCCTATTTTCTAGGGATATGTTGGTAGCTCTAGTTTTGTATAAATAAGAGAGCCAAGAGAATCATTAGGATTCAATTTTTTGTTGTAGTCAAGAGGCCATTTTGAGCTAAAACATTTTGATTGTTAGTGTTATGATGTACATGACATAATTATGATAATGAGAGATTCTGTTTTAATCTAGCACTGAGTTGACTAAGAGGGTTGAATCTCTTGGGTTAGGGACCAACCCTAAAAACAAAAGTTCCTCTTAGCTTAGAATGATAGTTAGCTGTTGAAGTTTATTTATTTATTTTTGATTAGCTTAATAAGTTGTTCAACCTTGTTTCCATTAGTGAGGAGGTAGATTAGTGTTGCAGTTTAGTGGAGAAATTATACCAGAAAAGCTAGTGACCATGGCCCCTACATCATCTATCTCATGGGATCATGACTAGGAGACCCCACTCTCATAGCCCCAAAAACAGAGTTGTCTTTTGATCATTGCATAAGTTAGGTTTCATTCTTAGCTAGATCATTCTTTATGATTTCTTGGAAGTACCTCCAGTTGTTATCTTGTTTTCTTAAGTTTGCTGTAGCTTAAAAAGCAGTACATATCATAGATATAGTCCTTAACAGTAGAGGGATCAGCTTCCTCCAATTCAATTCATATTTTCCATGCGGACATGTAATGATGCATAAATGAAAAGAGAAACAGGTTTTGTTGCATGGATTGTTTATATGTAGGAAGGGACTCATCCAACCCACTTCACATAAGTCTTCTCAACCTTTTGCCGAGGCATACTAGCCCATAGTTCGAACCTCTGTTTTCCAGCCACCATGAGCAACCACCTTAGGCAAATCCAACCTCCTTGGAGTGTTGAGCTTAGCCTTAGGAAATGTACACCTTCCCTACACCTTCTATAATTGTTGTACACCCCTCCAACACCTCATCTCAATATTCTTTCTCTCCAAAACCCTTCAGCTAACTTCCTGTAGTAGTTCAAGACATCTTGTAGCAGATTAGGACACCCTATAGCAGTTTTCTGTAGTAGCTACAAGATCTCCTGTAGTAGCCTATTTTGACCCTATTTTGACTAGAAATGATAGGATAAACTAATATAGGAGTAGGTTAACCCATCAGCTTGGATTACGTGCCCATGAGTTCCACCTAGACCAACCTTCCCATTCTTTTCCCTCCTACAAGAATATATAACATTGGCATTTATATTTTTGAAGTTAGCACTTAAAGAATCTTCTTCTTTGCATATGTAAATGAGATAGTTAATGCATGCATGTGTGAATTCTAAGATGATAGAGTAACTTTCCATTTCTAAGAAGTCCTAATAGTTATATGATCAATTGCAAGCTTAACATAATTTCCTTTCTACAAAGTGATTTGTGTCATTCCATAGCTAGATGATTTATGGCATTACATAACAATTACCATTTGGAAACTTTCATTTACTGAATAGACATGAATTTACTTTCCTACATTAGAACTAGCTTTACATTCACTGATAGTAGTCAAACTCCTTTTAGTTAATAGAAGACAGGTTTGGAACCCTAATGGTCAAGCACCCCAGTTGAGAAGTGAATTGAGTAGAATGATGCATCTGTTGTGTATATAGCACTGTCATGTCTAAGTTTGTACCAAACCCCAGGTTGATAAAGTAAAGTTGCTATCCTTAGGAGTTGTAACATCCTTGCTACAATACTAAGGCTCATCACTTTTTGGTGACGTTGCTGGGGAGGTGTCTAGGTAGATGAAATTTCTTCTTTTCTTTATAATTTTCATTCAATAAGTAGATGCTATTCTGCTTTCCTTTTTGTTTTACAATTAATTCTAAAAAACACAGAAAAAGAAAAAAATTATTTCATGCCTCATAGGAGTAGATACAATTTAGGGAAATTATTTCCAAATACTTGCATATTATCAAACAGTAAACCTTCCATCTTCTTCAGTGACTATCATCTTCCCTCTTTGATTGCAGGGGAACTAAAGGACCCAATAGGTGAACAACCAGAGATCTTTGAAGAGCATATTGTAGAAGAAGAAGAAAGAAATCATTCCACACACTTACACCATGGTTGAAAACATAAATAGGACTGAAAACAGACATGAGGGTGCATTTCCCATTAGAGAGACTAATGGAGATGCTAGGATGAAAAACATAAGCCCCTTTTCCCTTCCTCACTTCCATGGCTTAACCTTAGAGGACCCTGATACCTTTTTATTTGAGTTTGCTGTCATCTGTAGAACTTATGATTATACCTTTGACGACCAAAAGTTGAAGTTGTTCCCATCCACCCTTAAGGATGCAACCTTGCGCTGATTCATGGGTTTACCCAGGGGCAACTTCACTACCTAGGCTCAAATGCAACAAGCTTTCAACAACAAGTACAATGGCTATTGTAGGTCCAAATACACTAAAGATGAAATCTTTAGAATGACCTTGGGACATGATGTATCCTTGGAATATTATGAGGAAAGATTCGATCTTAGCTACAAAAGGGCTAGATGCACCCTTGATCATGAATCACTCAAGTTAGTCCTTCTTAGAGGAATCAGGGAGGACATTTTGGAAACCCTAAACATGCTATTTGGAGGGGAAATTTATCAGCTATCTTATGATGATATGAAGGTAGTTTTAAAAAACCATTCTAGGGTTGTAGAAAGAATGGTAGGGCTAGTCAAGCTTTGGCCAATTCCTCTTCCTCCAACACATATATCAAGGGTGAAATTGGAAACATGTTGGAAGATTTTAAAAGTGAAATGTTTCACACCCTTACTTTGCAAATGGAAACCATGCAAATCAAGAGGAAGCAGGAGGAATCAGAGAGAGAATTAGCTATATTTTTCCCTAGATGCACTAGAAGGCACCCTAGAAATTAATGTCATTGAATGTTATAGAGGTTTGCTCAGTTTGTGAGGAAATCCATTCCACAGATAAGTGCCCTTCTCTACTTGGATTGAAGGTTGTATACCAAGGGGACGAAGGTGGGGCTGAACAACTCTGTTATATCAATCAAAGGAGGCCTCAAGTACCTTGACTATACCAACAGGGCATGCAAGGGGCATCCTACTCCTACTACAATCCCAATCAGAATGCATCCCATCCCCCTTTGTGTCCCCCTTCTCATCCTTCATGGTCCACATCTTCTCCTTGGTCTTACACACTTAAATACCCTTCCCAACCTGCCAATCAATCATTTCACCCATATTCTCCCCCACATCTTTAGTGGAATACCCCATCACAAGGTTGGAGGCCTCCATTCAACCAACCTCCCTCCTTACTGCCTCCACCTCAATATCAACCATAGCTCCTTCATCCTACTCCACCTAAACAACCTTAGATGCCTACACAACCAAATCCAAACCCGAACAAAAAACAAGCACAATATGTCTATAGTGGAGAGACATCCTACCCTACCTATGTTGTGGAAATTCAAGACATCAAGCTCATGTTCGGAAGAGTGCTTCTAGATAACCAACCTCCATCTCCACTTGAGGAGATTGAGGAGGAAAAGGAAGAGAGTTTTCCTAAAGCCAATCCACATCCTTTTCCTGAAAGATTGATCCATCCTAGTAAGCACACCCAGAAGAGACTAAACTTCTAGGAGAATTGAAAAACTTGTGTGTTAAAATCCCAATCCTCCAAGACATCAAGGATGTTCCCATCTACAATAAGCTATTCAAGGAGAAATTATTCAAACATCATGGGAGGAGAAAGAAAGACACCCCTACCATTAATGTCATTAGAAAGTTGTCTGACTTAATGCTGGGGAGAGTGATTTTCCCAAAGTATCTAGACCTTGGAAGTCATGTGGTAGATGTGCACATTGATGGCATCATTGGCCCCCACACCTTGATTGATATTTAGGTTGCCATCAATGTGATGAATAAGGAGACCATGCTCAAATTGAATCTCCAAGGGTCCTTAAGAATGACCACAACAATATTGCAACTTGCAGACATATCTACCATAGTTCATGAGGGAGTTGTTGAGGATGTGATGGTTTCTATTGATTCCTGGGAGTACCCTCCTAACTTCTTGGTTGTCCAACCCAAGACCAAATTCAATGGTTATCCTATCATCATTGGAAGTCCATGGCTAGCCATTGCTGATGCTTACATAAGTTGCAGAGCTGGGAACATGACCATTAAGAATGGGAATTTGTCCAAACAATTGGTCTTGTACCCTCTTGCTCAACCATCCCTAGAGCATGAATTACTCTTATGCTTGGAAGAGGAGGAGGAATATGAAGTATACCATACCACATCCTACCTAATCTGTACCCTAGATGCTATTATAGGAGGGGGGAAACCTGATAAAGGTGACCTCATTGATCAAATCCTCCAGAACAAGCCCCCCAACACCATGCCTCTTGATGAGCTGGTGAAGAAATATGAGAATAACCCTTGGACTAATTTGTGTCCAGTTGACTCAAGTCCCACTCTTATCAAAATGGTATAATTTGGTATGTCTAAACATTGAAAATCAATCCCTCTCTCTCAGCCCATCAAGAAGAGAAGTTTTGCAACATGTTGAGAGAGCACTTGGATGATTTTTCCTAGAGCTATAAGGAAATGAAGGGAGTGAATCCTTTAGTGTGTACTCACCACATATAAATTAAGGAAGGATGCAAACTAGTGCACCAACCTCAGAGGAGAATGAACCCAACCCTCAAAGACATAGTCAAATAAGAGTTGTAGAAGTTGTTGGATGCAGGGTTAATTTACCCCATCTCAGATAGTGGGTGGGGTCCCCCCTCTAGTTTTGGTCTCAAAGAAGAATGGGAAGTGGAGGACCTGTGTGGATTATAGAGAGCTAAACAAATCCACTAAGAAATACCATTTTCCTCTACCTTTCATTGATCAAGTCTTGGATGGTCTTGCAGGGAAGAAGTTCTTATCTTTCCTAGATGGCTTAAGTGGTTATAATCAGATCTAGATCAACCCAGAGGACCAAGAGAAAACAACCTTCACTTGTCCTTGGGTTACCTTTACTTATAGGGTCCTTCCTTTTGGATTATGTAATTCCCTTGCCACTTTTCAAAGGGCAGTTCTGAGCATCTTTGCTGAGCTAGTCCATGACTCTATAAAAATCTATATGGATGATTTCACTCCCTATTGGTGTGATTTCCTAGAGGATCTCTCTAACTTGGGGAAAGTATTAAATAAGTGCATTGAAATGAACCTATCACTTAGTCCCAAGAAGTGTGAATTCTTGATGAATGTAGGGAATTTTTTGGGTCACTCAATATCCTAGGAAGGGCTACTAGTAGACCCAAATAAAATTTCTATCATAAAAAGGGTCCCTACTCCTCAAAAGAAGAGGGGTGTTAGCAGTTTATTGGGCTTAGATGGATACTATAGGAAATTTATCAAGGAATTCAACAAAGTAGCCTCACCATTGTTCGGACTACTAGCCAAGGACTCTGAATTTTGATGGTCAGAAAGTTACCAAGAGGCCCTAGAAATCTTGAAGGACAAGTTGACTACTGCACCCATACTCAAAGGCCCAAACTGGGCTCTTCCTTTCCACATCCATGTTGATGCATATGACAAAGATATAGGAGAAGCTCTAGTCTAGATAGATGAAAAGTTGCCTTATGCCATTTACTTCATTGGAAAAAATCTGTCCAAGGTTGAATTGAACTACACTATAAGTGAAAAGGAACTCCTAGTTGTTGTCCACTCCCTGAAAAAAGTCAGACATTACATCACTAGTTATCAAACCTTTGTGCATACTGACCATGCCGCCATCAAATAATTAATGAACAAACCTGATGTGAATATTAGAATTATTATATGGTTTCTTTTATTACAACAATTTGATTTAACTATCATTAATAAGTAAGGTAGAGAAAATGTAGTTGCAGATCTTTTGTTTAGATCTCATAGCAATAAATTGTTCAGAGATATATGCCTAATTCCTATCAATTGAAAACTATAATTAAATTTAAAATATATCGTAACATAATTCACTCATGATTTTCTATTATCAAAGTAAATCATGAGGTATAAATCTCGTTGTCGCTCACTTGTTTTCGACTATAAAGGTTGACTTCATCTTTGACCGCATAACTAGGACTTGCTTCCATTGATCTGGTTCATGAGTAGGAGGAAATCATTGAGTGCATCAATATCCACCTACCCATATATTTCTCTTCCTAGTTGACACCTTGGAACCTGTCAAACCATAGACTTGGCTACATAATTGTATATTAGCTGCCAAATCTTTGCAATTCGGTAGCTGAAGTAAACATTAAACTAAATAATAAAGAACATTTCAATTTATGAAATACATGATATGGATTTATGCACTAACGCAATAAATTACAGATATAAACATAAATACAGAGATGTAGCAAAAAATAATACTTCATTTCATTAATGTAAAATACTGAAATATGCTTACAAACAGAAATGGAAATAAACTACCCCAGGTGGTGGTAGCTTATCTCTAAGGAGAGATGTGGTGGCTACATGCCTCTAAAATTTGTTACAATGAGGCTCAAAGGACTACTTATTATTGAGAAACAATGGAAAACCCTAAACATCCAAACACCTAACCTTAGGAGATGAAGTGGCAAACTATGGGTCCCATTTGGGTAAATTGGTACATCAACTTCCCAGGGTCGTAACTTTGGCATATCATCTCTGTTTTACGCACATAATAACTCATTAGGAAGATCTATCTAAGGAATAAATTTTTTTATAGAACAACATGGGTGGTCCCATTTCTCCCAAAAAACGTCATTTAGGGCCTCAAAACAGCTCCAGAAGTTCAGGACCCGAACAACTGCCAAAATTAGTAAATTGTGCTACAAATAAGGAAACTGAAAAATTGAAAGAGACAGTTGTGGGGGTCCAAGGGGGATAGATGGGTGGCCACCAACATCCACCTAGATTGTTCCTCCCCCCTTAGGAAGCAATGGTCCCCATTGCATTAAGTGCCTCCATGAGATGGGCAAACTTCTGCTGAACTTGGTCTTTGGTGAGCTATTCAGCAATCTCTGATGTGTCTAGTAATGGTGGGAGGAATGGTCGAGGGCAGTGCACATTGAGAAATTGGTGCAATCCAAGGAATGGGGGAATGCTATGCTCCAAAGCATTGTTTCCCATAGCCTTGGTAATGGTGTAAGGACCATATCGGAGTGTTCTGAGCTTCCGATGGGCTCTTGTAAGGTGTTCTTTCTGCAGATGCAACTAGACTTTGTCACCCACTTGAAACTTGTGTGGCATCTAATGTCAATCATGTCGTTGCTTTTTCTTGGAATTTTCCAGCAACAATATATCAGCTCATTGGGTAGAGGTGCTCCGGGACTCAGATCGAATGAATGCTTGACCTGACAATGCAACAGTGCCCCTATGGGTGAGGAGAAGATGTTCATGTCTTCTTTCATGACCGTATCCACCTGCTTCTGCTGCATGGAGGAACCCTTCTCGGGGGCCATGGATGTGGCTACAATCTTCCCCTTACTTTGAGAGCGAACCAAAAAGAAAATGAATTTCCTAGTCTGGGAGATGATCTTACTGCATTTCTTAGTAGATATCAAGGAGGTGGCGGTAGGTGGGGCTACCTCTGGTATCCTGTATAATGAATTACCAAAATAAATAATAACAGTGCGAGGCCTTGACTCATACATAGCATGCCGCTTCCACATGTATGGTTGGCCTAATAATACATCACAAAAATCAAGAGGTGCACATCACACAATAACTCATACATGAAGGGTTTGATGTTGTAGGGAAGGCAACACTGCTGGAGGACTCAGAGATATCGTCCTTGGTGAAGCCACCTGATGCTGTATGGTTGCGGGTGTGGTATGGTCAGTAGACCAAACCGCTTCATGACCTCTTCTGAAATGAGGTTTTTTTGGTTGCCATTGTCGACAATGAGTTGTAGCGGTGAACCCTTCACCCACGTTTGTGAGTGGAAAAGACGCTCCCCCTCCTCTCGATATTCGAGCTCATTCTTCTGGATCTTGGCAGTGGCAATGGTGGCTTTGGGATCCGCATCAATGATTTTCTTCCCTTTGTCATTCCTCTTGTCAGGTTCTAACTCATGGTCAGAACATGCATCTGATTCTAAAGCCTTGAACTCGGTCACCAACAACTGCTTAGCTCGACACTCAATTGTGTTATGAGTGGGGCTCTTATGGAACTCACACCACTTTCCTGTGTCCTTCTTTGACTTCATTGCGTTGTTCTTTTCTTGCAGCTTTTACGGGTTGTCTTGGGTCACACTGTCTTGGCTTTGTCCTTGGTTCTGTAGTTTGGGGAAGCCTTTCCCTTGCTTCAGATCCGCGGATCCAAAGTATCGCTTCTTCTGTTTAAGCTTTTGCTCGATCTTGACAGCGTATTGGTACACCGTGCCAAGCGAGGAGATGTCTAGGAACTCCATCTCGTCCTGGATGTACCTGTGTAGGCAGCCACGATATTTGAGTACCAAATTCTGCTCAGAATCCTTGATACTCAACTTTGTGCGAAGGGTATGAAAAATATTGGTAAACTTGGGCACATCTTGGTCCCTTCCCTCGCGTAGCATGGTCAACTTTATGTATTTATCCTCATAGCTTCCGACAAGGTAATACTGCTCCTTGGTGGCATCCCAGAATGAATTCTAAGTGGGTGTGGCTGAAAATAGTGAGGCCGTACTTTCATCCTTCTTCTTGCAGTAGGTTTCCCGCTAGTCCTTGACATGGGGGGTGGTTTTGAGAAGAGTGAAAGTAATCTTTTCCCGGCAGGAAAAAATCGTGAACAAAAAAATACCCTTTTAGCAGATATAACCATTTATCTACGATGTATACATTTATATGACCCTCAAATATGGGAATATCAAAGTTAATTTGTACCTTACAGGGTGTGGTACTTCCAAAGTAGTCGTTGGAAGTAGATGCATCGCCCCTGGTTAGCTGCTAAATGATCTGGGCAAAGTTGTCCATCATAGCATTCCTTTGTTGCTCGAGGGCTTCTTCAAGCAAGATTTTGACAGGATCTCCTACCCCCTCATCTTTATTTTCATCTGATATGGGAGGCCGTTGGGATTTGTGAGGCTGGTCTTGCAAAGGTTCGACCAGTTGAAGCCATAACTCCTTATATCCCGACCTCGTTGGGGAAATGCAAAGAAAAACAGAGAATGAGCAAACCCCTATGATACCCCTCATTTGTATTTATGCAGGAATGCAATAAAGTTTAGATATAACCATAAATACAGATATGCAACAAAAATAATACTTCATTTCATTAATGTAAAACACTGAAATATGATTACAAATAGAAATGGAAATAAACTACCCCGGGCGATGGTAGCTTATCTCTTAGGAGATATGTGGCGGATACATGCCTCTGAACTCTGTTACAATGAGGCTCAAAGTTATTATTGAGAAACAATGGAAAACCCTAAACAGCCAAAAATGTAACCCTAGGAGATGAAGCACCCAACTATGGGTCCTGTTTCGGTAAATTGGTACATCAACTTCCCGGGGTCATAACTTTGGAATACGATCTCCGTTTGACATGCATAATACCTCGTTAGAAAGATATATTCGATGAATACAACTTTTGAATGAGATCCCAATTTTCTAGAAAATAGTTGTTTAGGGCCTCAAATGGCTTTGGAAGTTTGGGACCCAAAAAACTACCAAAAATAGTAAATTGTGCTACAAATAAGGAAACTTAAAAACTGAAAGAGACAATTATGGGGTCCAAGTGGGATAGGTGGGTGGCCACAAACATCCACCTAGATCATTCCTATCCCCTTAGGAAGCAATGGTCCCCATTGCATTGAGTTCCTCCATGAGATGGGGAAACTTTTGCTGAACTTGGTCTTTGGTGAGTTGCTCTGCAATCTCTGATGTGTCTAGTAATGGTGGGAGGCATGGTCGAGGGTGGTCCACATTGAACACTTGGTACAAGCCAAGGAATGGGGGAATGTTGTGCTCCAAAGCATTGTTTCTCATAGCCTTGATAATGGTGTAAGCACCATATCAGAGTGGTCTGACCTTCCGATGGGATCTTGTAAGGCATTCTTTCTACAGATGCAACCAGACTTTGTCACCCACTTGAAACTTGTGTGGCACCTAATGTTGATCATGTCACTACTTGTACTTGGAATTTTCGACAATGGAGTGGTGATATATCAATACATTGGGTAGAGGTGCTCTAGGAGTTAGATCGAACAAATGCTTGACTTGACAGTGCAATGGTATGGTACCCCTGTGGGTGAGGAGAAGATGTTCATGTCCTCTTTCATGACTGTATCCACCTGCTTCTGTTGCATGGAGGAACCCTTCCCGGGGGCCATGGATGTGGCCACAATATTCCCCTTACTTTGAGAGCGAACCAAAAAGAAAATGAATTTCCTAGTCTGGGAGATGATCTTATTGCATTTTTTAGTAGAGATCAAAGAGGTGGAGGTAGGTGGGGCTACCTCCGGTATCCTGTATAATGAATTACCCATAGAAATAATAACAGTGCGAGTCCTTGACTCATACACAACATGTTGCATCCACAAGTATGGTTGGCCCAATAATACATCACAAACATCAAGAGGTACAACATTACATAATACCTCATCTGTGAAGGGCTTGATGTTGTAGGGAAGGCGACACTGCTTGTGGACTTGGAGATCTCGGCCTTGGTGAAGCCACCTGATGCTGTACAGTTGTGGGTGTGGTATGGTCAGTGGGCCCAACTGCTTCACGACCTCTTCTGAAATGAGGTTCTTTTGGCTCCCACTGTCGACAATGAATTGTAGCGGCGAACACTTCACCCACATTTGTGAGTGGAAAAGATGCTCCAACCAACACTCAACTTGGCCACCAGAGACTGCTTGGATCGACACTCACTTCTGTTATAAGTGGGGCTCTTATGGAACTCACACCACTTTCATGTGCCCTTCTTTGACTTCATGGTGTTGTTCTTTTCTTGTGGCTTTCACGAGTCGTCTTGGGTCACACCATCTTGGCTTTGTCCATGGTTCTGTAGTTTGGGGAAGCCTTTCCCTTGCTTTAGATTCACAGATCCAAAGTCTCACTTCTTCTGTTTAAGCTTCTGCTCAATCTTGACAGTGTATCGATACGCCATGCGAAGCTAGGAGATGTCCAAGAACTCCATCTCATACTGGATGTACCTATGTAGGAAGCCAGGGTATTTGAATACCAAATGCCACTCAGAATACTTGATACCCAACTTTGTGAGAAGGGTATGAAAAATATTGGTAAACTTCGGCACGTCTTGGTCCCTTCGCTGCCATAGTGTGGTCCACTTTATGTATTTATCCTCATAGCTTCTGACAAGGTAGTACTGCTCCTTGATGGCATCTTGGAATGAATTCCAAGTGGGTGGCTTTGAGAAGAGAAAAAATAATATTTTCCTGACTGGAAAAAACATGAAAAAAAATACCCTTCTAGAAGATTTAACCATTTATCTATGACGTCTACATCTATATGATCCTAAAGGGTGTGGCACTTCTAGAGTAGCTATTGGAAGTAGATGCATCGTCCCTGGGTAGCTGCTGAAGGATCCGGGCAAAGTTGTCCATCATTACATTTCTTTGTCGCTTGAGGGATTCTTCGAGCAAGATTTTGATAGGATTTCCTACCCCCTTGTCTTTGTTTTCATCCAGCATGGGAGGTTGTTGGGATTTGCGAGGCTAGTATTGTAAAGGTTTGACCAACTCAAGTCCTAACTGCTTATATCCCGACCTCGTTGGGGACATGCAAAGAAAAACAGAGAAAGAGCAGACGCCTCTGATACCACTGATGCAAATTTATGCAAGAACGTAGTAAAGTATAGATATAACCATAAATACAGAGATGCAGTGAAAATAATACTTCATTTCATTAATGTAAAATACTGAAATATGATTACAAACAGAAATGGAAATAAACTAGCTCGAGCGATGGTAGCTTATCTTTGGGGAGAGATGTGGCGGCTAAATGCCTTTGAAATTTGTTACAATGAGGCTCAAAGGCGTATTTATTATTGAGAAACAATGTAAAACCCTAAACATCCAAAAACCTAAACCTAGGAGATGAAGTGCCAAAATATACGCCCTGTTTGGGTAAATTGGCACATCAACTTCCCAGGGTCGTAACTTTGGCATACGATTTCAGTTTGACGCTCATAATACCTCGTTAGAAATATCTATTAGAGGAATACAACTTTTGAATGACCAACATAAGTGTAACACCCATGTTGGTTCCAATTTTCCCAAAAAAACGTCATTTAGGGCCTCAAAACGGTTCCGGAAGTTGGGGAGCCGAAAAATGCCAAAATTATTAAATTGTGCTACAGATAAGGAAACTGAAAAAATGAAAGAGATAGTTGTGGGGGTTCAATTGGGATATGCGATTGACCACCAACATCCACCTAGATCATTCCTCTCCACTTAGGAAGCAATGGTCCCCGTTGCGTTGAGTGCTTCCATGAGATGGGGAAACTTCTGTTGAACTTGGTCTTTGGTGAGTTGTTCTGCAATCTTTGATGTGTCTAGTAATGGTGGGAGGCATGGTCAAGGGCGGTCCACATTGAATAATCGGTGCAAGCCAAGGAATCGGGGAATGTTGTGCTCCAAAGAATTATTTCCCACAACCTTGATAATGGTGTAAGGACCATATCGAAGTGGTCTGAGCTTTCGATGGGCTCTTGTAAGGCATTCTTTCTGTAGATGCAACCAGAATTTGTCACCCACTTGAAATTTGTGTGGCACCCGATGTCAATCATGTCGCTTCTTGTACTTGTCATTTTCCATAATGGAGCAATGATATATCAGCCCGTTGGGTAGAAGTGCTCCCGGAGTCGGATCAAAAGAATGCTTGACTTGACAGTGCAATGGTACCCATGTGGGTGAGGTGAAGATGTTCATGTCTTCTTTCATGACTGTATCCACCTGCTTCTGCTATGTGGAGGAACCCTTCCCAGGGGCCATGGATGTGGCTATGATCTTCCCCTTACTTTGAGAGTGAACTAGAAAGAAAATGAATTTCCTTTTCCAGGAGATGATCTTACTACATTTCTTAGTAGAGATCAAAGAGGTTGCAGTAGGTGGGGCTACCTCCGGTATCCTGTATAATGAATTACCTAAAGAAATAATAATAATGTGACGCCTTGACTCATATAAAGCATGTCACTTCCACAAGTATGGTTGGCCTAATAATACATCACAAACATCAAGAGGTGCAACATCACACATTGCCTCATTTGTGAAGGGCTTGATGTTGTAGGGAAGGCAGCATTGCTGACGGACTTAGAGATCTCGTCCTTGGTGAAGCCACCCGATGCTGTACGGTTGCAAGTGTGGTATGGTTAGTAGGTCTAGTCACATCATGACCTCTTCTGAAATGAGGTTCGTTTGGCTGCCACTGTTGACAATGAATTGCAGCGGCGAACCCTTCACCCACATTTGTGAGTGGAAAAGATGCTCCCCCTCCTCTATTTCTTCGAGCTCATTCTTTTGGATCTTGGTAGTGGCAACAATGGCTTCGGGCTCCACATCAATGATCTGCTTCCCTTTTTCATTCCTCTTGTCAGGTTCTGACTGAGGGTAAGAACATGCTTTTGATTCTGAAGCCTGCAACTTGGCCACCAATGATTGCTTGTCCTGACACTCACTTGTGTTATGAGTGGGGCTCTTATGGAACTCACACCACTTTACTGTGTCCTTCTCTGAATTCATGGCGTTGTTGTTTCCTTATGGATTTGAAAGGTTGTCTTGGGTCACACCGTCTTGGCTTTGTCCTTGGTTCTGTGGTTTGGGGAAGCCTTTCCCTTGCCTCGGATTCACGGATCCAAAGTCTCGCTTCATTTATTTAAAATTTTGCTCAATCTTGACATTGTATCAGTATGCCATGCTAAGAGAGGAAATGTCCAGGAACTGCTTCTCATCCTGGATGTACCTATGTAGGCAGCCGCTGTATTTGAGTACGAAATGCTGCTCAGAATCCTTGATACCTAATGCCTTGGTCCCTTCCTTGCTGCAACGTGGTCCACATTATGTATTTATCCTGATAGCTTTCGACATGGTAGTACTGCTTCTTGATGGCATCCTAGAATGAATTCCAAGTGGGTGCAGCTGAAAACAGTGAGGCTGTACTTTCATCCTTCTGCTTGCAATAGGTTTCCCACTAGTCCTTGACGCAGGGGGCAGCTTTGAGAAGAGCGAAACTAATCTTTTCCCAGCTGGAAAAATCATGAATAGAAAAACACCCTTCTAGCAGATTTAACCATTTATCTCTGATGTCTGCATCTATATGATCCTCAAATATCGGAATATCAAAGTTAACTTGTACCTTAAAGGGTGTGGTGCTTCCATGGCAGTCGTTGGATGTAGATGCATCACCCTTGGGTAGCCGTTGAAGGATCTAGGAATAATTGTCCATCATCGCATTCCTTTTGTCGCTCGAGGGCTTCTTCGAGAAAGATTTTGATAGGATCTCTTGTCCCCTTGTCTTTCTTATCATCTGCCATGGGAGGCCATCGGGATTTGCGAGGCTGGTCTTGCAAAGGTTTGACCAGTTCAAAACCTAACTCTTATCCTGACATTGTTGGGGCAAAGAAAAACAAAGAAAGACCAGACCCCTCTGATACCACTGATCCAGATTTATGTAGGAATTAAATAAATTAAATATATAACCATAAATATAGAGATGCAACAAAAATAATACTTCATTTCATTAATGTAAAACATTGAAATATGCTTACAAATAGAAGTGGAAATAAACTAGCCTTAGCGATGGTAGCTTATCTCTAAGGAGAGATGTGGTAGCTACATGCCTCTAAACTTTATTACAATGAGGCTTAAAGGCCTATTTATTATTGAGAAATAATGGAAAACCATAAACATCCAAAAACCTAAACCTAGGAGATGAAGTGCCAAACTATGCGCCTCGTTTGGGTAAATTGGTACATCAAATTCCCGGAGTCGTAACTTTGGCATACGATCTCCGTTTGACATGCATAATACCTCATTAGAAAGATCTATTCGAGGACTACAAAAAGCAGCGATCCAAGTTTTAATGGCTCCGGAAGTTCGTGACCCAAAAAATAACCAAAATTAGTAAATTGTGCTACAAATAAGGAAACTAAAAAACTGAAAGAGACAGTTGAGGGGGTCCAAGTGGGATAGATGGGTGGCCACCAACATCCACCTGGATCATTCCTCCCCGCTTAGGATGCAATAGTCCCCTTTGTGTTGAGTGCCTCCATGAGATTGGGAAACTTCTACTGAACTTTGTCTTTGGTGAGCTGTTTTGCAATCTCTGATGTATCCAGTAATGGTGGGAGACATGGTTGAGGGTGGTCCACATTGAACACTCGGTGCAAGCCGGAATGGGGGAATGTTGTGCTGCAAAGAATTGTTTCACACAACCTTGGTAATGGTGTAAGGACCATATCAGAGTGGTCTGAGCTTCCACTGGGCTCTTGTAAGGCATTCTTTCTGTAGATGCAACCAGACTTTGTTGCCCACTTGAAACTTGTGTGGCACCCGATGTCGATCATGTCACTGCTTGTACTTGGCATTTTCCACAATGGAGTGGTGATATATCGGCCTGTTGGGTAGAGGTTCTTCGGGAGTTAGATCGAATGAATGCTTGACCTGATAGTGCAACGGTAACCCTGTAGGTGAGGTGAAGATGTAGATGTCTTCTTTCAGGACTGTATCTATTGCTTTTTCTACATGGAGGAACCCTTCCCAAGGGTGATGGATGTGGCTATGATCTTCTCCTTACTTTGAGAGCCAACTAGAAAGAAAATGAATTTCCTACTCTGGGAGATTATCTTAATGCATTTCTTAGCAGAGATCAAAGAGGTGGCAGTAGGTGGGGCTACCTCCATTATCCTGTATAATGAATTACCCAAAGAAATAATAACAATGTGAGGCCTTGAGTCATACACATAATATCACTTCGACAAGTATGGTTGGCCTAATAATACATCACAAACATAAAGATGTGGAACGTCACACAATACCTCATCTGTGAAGGGTTTGATGCTGTAGGGAAGGTGGCACTGCTGGCGGACTCAGAGATCTCGTCCTTGGTGAAGTGACCCGATGTTGTATAGTTGCAGTTTTGGTATAGTCAGTAGGCCCAACTGCTTCACGAACTCTTCTGAAATGAGGATCTTTTGGTTGAAATTGTCGACAATGAATTGTAGTGGCGAACCCTTCACCCAAATTTGTGAGTGGAAAAGGCACTCCCCCTCTTTTGGATCTTTGGGCTCATTCTGTTGGATCTTGGTGGTGGAAATAGTGGCACTGGGCTTCGCATCAATGATCTGCTTCCCTTTCTCATTCCTCTTGTCAGGTTCTAACTTAGGGTCAGAACATGCATCTAATTATGAAGCCTTCAACTCGGTTACCAACGATTGCTTGGCCCAACACTTACATGTGTTATGAGTGGGGCTGTTATGGAACTCACACCACTTTCCTATGTCCCTCTTTGACTCAATGGTGTTGTTCTTTTCTTGTAGCTTTGACGAGTTGTCTTGGGTCACACTGTATTGGATTTTTCCTTGGTTCTACGGTTTGGGGAAGCCTTTCCCTTGCTTCAGATTCACAAATCCAAAGTCTCGCTTCTTCTATTTAAATTTCTGCTCGATCTTGACAGTGTATCAGTACGTCGTGCCGAGCGAGGAGATGTCCAGGAACTCCATCTTGTCCTAGATGTACCTGTGTAGGTAGCCGCAGTATTTGAGTACCAAATGTTGCTCAGAATCCTTGATACCTAACTTTGTGCGTAGGGTATTAAATATATTCGTAAACTCTGACTCGTCTTGGTCCCTTCCCTGCCACAATGTGGTCCACTTTATGTATTTATCTTCATAGCTTTTGACAGGGTAGTACTGCTCCTTGATGGCATCCCAGAATGAATTCCATGTGGGTGCGGCTGAAAACAGTGGGGCCGTACTTTTATCCTTCTACTCATAGTAGGTTTCCCACCAGTCCTTGACGTGGGGGGAGGCTTTGAGAAGAGCGAAAGTAAGCTTTTCCTGCCTAGAAAAATCATGAACAGAAAAATACCCTTCTAGCAGATTTAACCATTTATCTACGATGTCTACATCTATATGACCCTCAAATATGGGAATATCAAATTTAACTTGTACCTTAAAGGGCGCAGTGCTTTCGAAGTAGCTGTTGGAAGTAGATGCATTGCCCATGGGTAGCCATTGAAGGATCTGGGCAAAGTTGTCCATCATCCCATACCTTTGGTGCTCGATGGCTTCTTTGAGCAAGATTTTGATAAGATCTCCTGCTCCCTTTTATTTCTTTCCATCCGCCATGGGAGGCCATCTAGATTTGCGAGGTTGGTCTTGCAAAGGTTTGACCAGTTCAAGCCCTAACTCTTTATATCCCAACCTCGTTGGGGACATGCAAAGAAAAATAGAGAAAGAGCAGACCTCGCTGATACCACTGATCCAGATTTATGCAGGAAAGCAATAAAGTAAAGATATAACCATAAATGCAGAGATGCAACAAAAATAATACTTCATTTCTTAATGTAAAATAATGAAATACGCTTACAAACAGAAATGGAAATAAACTAGCTCGGGTGATGGTAGCCTATCATTGAGGAGAGATGTGGTGGCTACATGCCTCTGAACTCTCTTTCGATGAGGTGCAAATGCCTATTTATTATTGAGAAACAATGGAAACCCTAAACATCCAAAAACATAACCCTAGGAGATGAAGCGCCAAACTATGGGCCCCGTTTGGGTAAATTGGTACATCAACTTCCTGAGGTCGTAACTTTGACATATGATCTCAGTTTGACACACATAATACCTCGTTAGAAAGATCTATCCAAGGACTAAAACTTTTGAATGAAAAAAATTAGTCAAAAGTAGAGTTATTTCCATTTTTCCTGAAAAACATCATTTAAGGCCTCAAAACAGCTTCGGAAGTTCTGGACCCAAAAAATACCAAAATTAGTAAATTGTGCTACAAATAAGGAAACTGAAAAATTGAAAGAGATAGTTGTGGGGGTCCAATTCAGATAGGTGGGTGGCCACAAACATCCAACTAGATAATTCCTCCCCCCTTAGGAAGTAATGGTCCCCATTGTGTTGAGTGCCTCCATGAGATGGGGAAACTTCTGCTTAACTTGGTCTTTGGTGAGATGTTACACAATCTCTTACGTGTCAATTAATGTTGGGAGGCATCGTTGAGGGCTGTCCACATTGAAATGTCGGTGCAAACCAAGGAATGGGGGAATGCTGTGCTCTAAAGCATTGTTTCGCACAACCTTGGTAATTGTGTAAGGACCATATCAGAGTAGTCTGAGCTTCCAATGGGCTCTTGTAAGGCATTCTATCTGCAGATGCAACTAGAATTTGCTGCCCACTTAAAGTTGAGTGGCACCCAATGTCAATCATGTCATTGCTTGTACTTGGCATTTTCCACAATGGAGCGACGATATGTCAGCTCATTGGGTAGAGGTGCTCTGGGATTCAGATCGAATGAATGCTTGACCTGACAGTGCAACAATACCCCTGTGGGTGAGGAAAATATATTCATGTCTTCCTTCATGACTGTATCCACCTGCTTCTACTACATGGAGGAACCCTTCCTGGGGGCCATGGATGTGGCTACGATCTTCCCCTTACTTTGAGAGTGAACCAGAAAGAAAATGAATTTCATAGTGTGGGAGATGATCTTACTGCATTTCTTAGTAGAGATAAAAAAGGTGGCGATAGGTGGGGCTACCTCTGATATCTTGTATAATGAATTACCCAAAGAAATAATAACAGTGTGAGGGCTTGAATCATACACAACATGTCGCTTCCACAAGTATGGTTGGCCTAATAATACATCACAAACATCAAGAGGTGCAACATCACACAATACCTCATCTGTGAAGGGCTGGATGCTATAGGGAAGGCGAAATTGTTAGAGGACCTGGAGATCTCGTCCTTGGTGAAGCAACCCAATGATGTACGGTTGTGGGTGTGGTATGGTCAATAGGCCTAGCCACTTCATGAGCTCTTCTGAAATGAGGCTCTTTTGGCTACCATTGTCGACAATGAATTGTAGCGGCGAACCCTTCACCCACATTTGTTAGTGGAAACGATGCTCCCCCTCCTCTAGATATTCAGGCTCATTCTTCTGGATCTTGACGGTGGCAATAATGGCATTGGGCTCCGCATCAATGATCTACTTCCCTTTGTTATTCCTCTTGTGAGGTTCTGACTCAGGGCTGGAAGATGCATCTAATTCTGAAGCCTTCAACTCGGCCACCAATGACTGCTTGGCCCGACACTCACTTGTGCTATGAGTGGGGCTCTTATGGAATTCACACCACTTTCCTGTATCCTTCTTTGACTTCATGGAATTGTTATTTTCTTGCGGTTCTTATGGGTTGTCTTGGGGCACACCATCTTGGCTTTGTCCTTGGTTCTTGTTGGCTTATTGGGGCCTGACCTAGGTTTAGATTTAATTAGCTAAACAAATCCCGGTACCTCTAGCCCTTTCGGCAACAGTCCGCGGAGCACGGGCTGAGGTCTCACTCGAAGTAGTATGGGAGGGTGCTAGAACTAGGTTTCTGCACCATGGAGATGTCTAATGAGTTCGATTGGTCCATTGTTTTTCGCTGCACATAGGTTTCTTCACACACTTTCCCATTCCTCGCGACTTGATATACTGCCTTCACGCAACTCTACCCAGGGGCTGTGCGCTGCACTGTCACCCAAGATCCTTCTTATATTCAATTATTATTAAATTTTATTTGCCTAATTGAATGCTTTAAGTAATAATTAGTTATACAAAATATTCATACAGGTCTGCACAGTAAAGAATCAATATACTGGAAAATTATATTCAATCATGCATTAACCTTAGAAAAGATACACAGAAATGTAGTAAAATTTCTCTTTATTGATTTTCCCAATGATTACAGACTCGACTTGCCCTGCGCACTTAGCTGCAAGGGTCCACACACTCAACTGTGGACTACTAGGCCTCTGCACACTCAGTTGCAGAGTGTTCTCCTACTTTGCGACCCACATACACACTTTACACTTCGACTCAATCACATAGACTTCTCATCCTTCTATTCGTTCCATGGTTAGTTCCTTATTTTCTACACTTAGAGCCTAGCTCTATTTATACAATCCCATGGTCCGTGGACCATGGGTAGCTCTATCCAACTGACATTACATTACAAAACTACGACGAACAACCCTGTGACTCTATCATAATTTTGTGCCCCGCATCCGCAATTCGTTGATCTTTTACAACAAGATTTGGTCAAAACTTAGGCTTTAAGCCCCAAAACATGCCTTGGGGGGATTCCATGCATAACAAGCCCCCAACACAAACATCGTGGCTCGCCCTCGAGTTACTCTGTCAGTGCGGGGATCTTTTTGCGGAGTCCCTCCAACTATTCTTGGACTACAGCAAGGTTAGCAACACACTAAGCTACTGATTGCTGGATCTACTGCATACGTTGTTCCGAGCCCTCTGTGTCGAAGTGCTTCTTTGCATCAGTACATGCATCCCTTGCATGTGTGCAAGTTTGCCTTCAATTTCTATTGTGATGGTGAAGGCCTCGTCGACCCAAGGCTGAATGCATGCCTTCAACAATGATTCCTTGTGTTGTGCCACGTCCACCTACTCTTTAGACTATTGCATCCACGTGAGCCTCTAAGTGAGGACCACCGTCTACGTAGTTCCTCAGACACTGTCATAATGGTGTTGGAGTTCTCATGCCTCTGTCTTTAAACGCTAGATGTTAGGGTCCTCCTGCAGATTTGTGAGGACCTCAAGTGATTCTTCCAACATACTGGTGTAGTCTCGCACTGCACCTCCAATCTCGTTCAGTCTTGCTGCGATAGCGTTAGCGCGTTGTTCTCTGACTTCCAGGGGGGTGGACGGTGGTTCCTTTAACCGCAGCTCGACGATTTGAAGGTTCAGCTCCAACTAAACCTTTGTCATTTCCTCCCACACCTCACGCACCCTTGCTGCTAACCTATGGATGCGCGCCTCTACTGCTATGTTTGTTTGAATGGACCTTTAGAATTGATAATGCTTTTTGAATTTGAATTCAACCATTCCCCCTAAAGCTGGTTCATTAATGCTTCCTTGGCGATAGATTTTGCCAAATCTTTCCCATAAATCGTGTCTTAAATGCCTACCTCTCGCTCCATTTGGCCTCAAGTCAAGCATCCCATTGTGAATAGTGACTTCAACGGTCACTTTCTGGCCACGTGACAGCACTGCCCCCTGTGCGTGTTCATAGACCTTGTGACTTTTTGTTTCTGCACGCCGCTCCAACATCGTGCAGCTCCTGGGTAGAGTAGTTTATATTCCCGTGCTTCCTTTCAACTTCTTGGAGCGCTAAGACTATACTTCTCTTAGCTATTCAGGTGGTCATACCACCTGTGTAAAGTTTCATCTTGTCATCCATCATGTTTCCTGGAAAATACCCACCTTTTATTGTTATGTTTGGCATTGCACACTTTACCATCTGCAACACACTACCCTGGTTAATTCGCTTAGTAATGTGTGCTCCAAGCCAAGGCATCAGATTGATCAATTCACAGTGATAGGTCTTAAACATATCATCGTGATCATACACAACTTGTCTTATCATCCTGGTCTTTTTATCAAGGAAATCTCCCCTTATTTCATTCTCCATCTTCTTAACTTCTGCGTCCACAAGAGCGCTTTTCTTCCTTAATTGTACCCTTTCTTCTTCAAGTTATTGGAGTCTAAAATTTCCTTGTTGGATTTCTGCTTCCAAGGTTTTGTGAACCATCGTATCTATTGGTGCTATGATGTGCATTCTAAGTTCTCTAAGTACTATAGGGCTTACTGTGCTTGCTTCATACTCCAGCGTTGGCAATGTGTTGGGTCCCTATAATACAATTGACTACCCCATTACTATTGTAATTGTACCCCTTATTAATATTTTTGTGCCCCTATTGTCCCCATATTGTTATTACTGTGCCCCATAGAATCCTCTATTGTTATTTTTGTGGCTTTATATTATTATTGTTAGGTCGGCTAGGTTATATTGTGACTCCTTCGACTCCTATATATAGAAAGGAGGTTTTGTCATTTGAATCATCCAAGAATTGTCCATTTATGTAATGTAAAGGAGGTTGCCCCCTTGAAGAGGCTGAATCCTAAGGCATTGATCTATCTTTTCTATCTTTTCTTGAGCTGGTTTCATAACATTTGGTATCAGAGCTTTGGATTCTAGGGTTTCGCTGCTCCAAACAGGTCATCGTGGCATTTTCGCTATAAATTTTTTTTTCTACAATGTTTCAGAAGCTAAAAAATAAACCCATTTGAGAAGACATCACGCTGAATCTCCGTTCCGAATTTTAGAGATTTTTGCACTATATTTTCGGAGATATGATCTGAGGAAGTTGGTCCTTTTGCAGAATCTTGAATTACATTCAAAACAGGTGACCTGGAAAAATCGTCATAACTTTCTCTCTGAGCATCAGATTGAAATTTCGTAAGAAGGCATAGAAAGAGGACATAATCTAGTTTCTTGTATATATTGTTCAGAGCCAAAGGTCAAAACAAGGACACATGGCACGTCGTACAAGTTCGCTCTACTGAATTAGTCTATAATCAGGTCACTGTGGGAAATTTGGCATAACTCTTCATTGGAGAATCCAATTGGGGTTAGACTGGTGGCATTAGAAAGAGGGCAGAAAGGGCTACCGTAGGTCACAATTTCAGAGCTGGATGATCCCAAATTACAGAGATACATCAGAGGCAATATCGAGCTCCTACAAAGTGAAAAAAGGTGTGTATATTTTTTTAAATGTTTGCTTAAGCTTGGTTTGAAAAATTATTTTGAAGGAATTCAAAGGGCATTGTAAAGCATTATTATCGGTAATTGATGCCCCGAGGAAAGAAAATGGAAACACCTAGTAGGCGACCTGAAAGCTCTAGCATGACTCATGAAGAAGAGGAAGAAATGCAACATGATATATCAAAATTACAAAACCGCCAATCCTCAAAACTCTTCTAGTGCGTACCCCACCACCTTGCGGGCGTAGCATGTAGTACCCATTTGAGAGCATGTAAACGATGCTATTCCGGTACTTCCCTTTCAAATTTGTTCAATAAATCATCCACCTTGCTCAACCCATCATACGTAGGCAGATCTCTTACCTTTGTTGCTACGCAACGCAACGAACTTGTCATCATGTTGCAATTGAGTGTGGTTACCTCGTGTAACCGATTCTACCATCGCTCTATCTCCTTGTCAGAATCTGATGTGCAGGAGATTTTGCACCCCCATGAGATGTGGCAATCCATAGTTGGATTTACCTAGTCTTTCTTGTGTGCAATTATGTTGTAGATGCAGTCTAGATCATCATTGCTGTTGTAGTCATGCACTAGCTCTGTGTAGAATGATCCTTTCGCAGGGTCTAAAGGTACCACTACGCGTAGTGAATTTTTCTCAAGAATCATCTTGTGCTTCTTTAGATTTATCACTCCATTCAGGTCAGTGGCCCAATCTATTCCCAGTAGCATGGGGTAGGGACTGCTGTCATCAACAATATCTATTACTTCGAAATATGATAGCATGCTTGCTCCTTTGATATCTACTGTGATTCCTTGTAGTCTCCCCATAGGTAGGATCTTTTGTTGGTTTTCCATTCATAGTTGGATAGGAGACCATTGCAACGTAGGCTTGCCCATGTGCTCCCATGTCTGTTTTGGCAGGATATTTGCGTCTGATCCTAGATCCATAATCACTTGATCCATCTTATATTCCCTGATATGTGTGGTAAATCTCATCTCCCTTCCTATTTGTGCCGTGCACTTCCCGAGCTTCCAGACTACGTGCGGTTCTCCTGGCGCGGTCCCAGTGCATCTAGTTATGAGTTCTTGCAGCCCCTTTACAGCCTTGCTGTTGCACAACAGCTTCATGCATGTGTCTAAGAATGTAGTGAGCATTGATGGGTCCATTTCTGGCTCTAGTATGTCTTTACTTCCTGAAGTGGAGGCATCCACAAATCTCCTCTAAGCTTCCATGAAGGTCTCCTTAGCACGCTCCAAATCAAATTCTGGTTCCTTCATTGGAGCCTTACGAACCCAGGTACTTTCTTTAGGCTGCTTGCCTTTGTCATCCCTATTGTAATACCACTCTAGAGCATGATATTTACATTAGGGTCTTCCTCGCGCGGCTCATACCTCATCATTTGTAGGTTCTGAGTCAAGGGAGGTTGGAGTGCTCCTTTATCGTGCAACCTCGCTATCAGTGTTGGACAGTCCTTTGTCTCGTAATCAAATAATGTACAATACAAGCATGATGGTTGTGTTGGATTTGTACAATCGTGGGCATAATGCCCTGGCCCTCCGCAATTGTAACATATTAGCTGTCTGTAGCCTCTTCCTGGTCCCCCTCCACCTCGGCCTCGTTCGCGCCCCTGAAATCTAGTTTGTGCCATTCCTGCATTTTGATCGAGGGGCTGGGTTTTGGCTTGAACTCTATAGGTAGGAGTTCAGTCCATCATCAGCTCATAACTTCTACATATGTGCTCATCATGTCCTACCGACCTACAGAAATTACAGAACAACTGCTGTGAATTCTGAGTATATGTCTCTAGTAGATAGTAGTTATATGTAGCATGTTTTCCTCCTATCTGACAAATCGTGCACCATAATGCAGGCAATGCGCTTGGTCCTTCTTCTTCCTATGGTCTTAATGGCATTGGTCCTCCTCCCGCAAGGTAATTCAAAAAAACTAGGCAGTGGTCCTTGTCATGCCCATGGCCCTTGTATTTTATGCACCATACCTCATCATGCATCTCTGAGCGGGTAGTCCTGTCTTGTTTCAAACTCTGCGTCTCCAGGCACAAGTTTTTCAGCTATGTGTGAATCTGCTGAAATCCTAGGTTAGGATCTTGTATCTGAGTCTCATGCAATCTGTTATCGGGAAATCTAGTGTCCACTTTGAGCTGCTAGTCCACTAAGACGGGTAGCTATCTTAGGAACAAACAAACCAAAACTACTTTCACTTTCCTATATGAGAAGTAGATAAGAGGGGAACAAAGGACACCAACCTCAGTCTTGCGCTTGGTTCCTCTCCCTTCTGACAGATCTTTGCCGCTCCTTCTTCGTTTACCCAGCTTCAAAGAGTACCTATGGAATCAAAGAAGCATAATACTATCGAAGAATAGAGATCTATAATCATAAACAATATAGGACCAGATATATATTGACCACACAAATGTATATATCATCAAACATACAAGAATGTAGAGGAAAACTTGAATAGTTTTATTAATATCAAGAATAGCAAAGATGATTACAACCCATTGTTTTGACCCAACATCATCCTTTCAGCATGAAAGCCCTTCTTCACCTCATGAAAATCTTAGATCACCCAACTCTATGATATTGCACCAGGAAACCAACAACACTTCCTTACAAGATACAAGATTCCAGCCTTTGGATCTCTCTGATGAGGGATCCATATATAGATGATTGTAGGGGGGTGAGTTAGCTTCTGGGATTTTGATTAGTGTTCTCTCTCTGATAGTTCTTGATTCCACTTGGAGATTGATGATCTCTTACTCATCCCTAGGTGAATTCAGAGAGGCAAGTGTCACAGGAGAAGTTTCTGGAAGATTCCATGA
>APFE031470517.1:0-14319 GCA_000404065.3 Pinus taeda | reverse complement strand
TGTGGTTGATGAAGTTCCGTTGCACTGCTCCAGCTTTCGCTTCCTTCTCCTCAACGAGTGATCAACCTCAAACAATGCAAAGGAAATACAACAAAGCACGTAACCGGAAAACAACAATGATCTATTTACTCACAAAGTCAAGAAGTCATGAGCTATCAATTAAATTACATACAAGACATAGAACAACATCATTGATTGCATTAATAATGAAATAAGAGTAAGCTTACAACCGGAGTCTTGACGTCGCAAGCCTTCTTAGAGGGATCCAGCTAGCATGTTCTTCAAGCATTCACTCTTTAAAGATGGATCTCCCAACATACAAAGTATTTCTCTCTTACTCACAAGTTTTACATCAAATCAAGGGCACTTCACAACCTTCCACAAGCTATCAACATTCTCACACTTGTTCACACTCACACTAGCTATCTATCAAAAGCACTAACAACACTGCTCAATCCAAGAATTTACCAACTAGATGATCATAGCAAAGGTGAGTGTTTAAATAGGAGAAGGAGTCTCCATCAAAGGTGGAAGAGAGAGCTTATCCCCAAGGAAGGTAGCACAATTGACGGAACAGCCATACCAGGGAAGGAAGGGCGACACAAACTAGGCCAACAACTAGGCCTGGAGTCATCCAGAAGGCCGACTGTTGGAACAAATTCACCCAATTCGGATCATCACAGGTACATAACTGAGCCTTAGCATTGACATCGCTGGTGAGTAGTGTAGCCAGTTAGATCATCGCTAGAGATTACAAGTAACCTCGCGCTGGAGGATGTAATCGACCATCGCGGGAATCAGATGTACTTCCATGCTGGCAGTGTGGTTGGACTATTTATGAGCACCCTTCAACGCGTATATTAAGTCCATAGTCACAATGAGGCAGATAACTTAGGAGAAGTGGGTCAATTGGTAGCATAAGAGAGCATTTGTTTAGCATGAGCATGTTTGATTTGGACACATGACACAGTAGAAGGACTGGGAGTGAAGGCAGTGACAAATTAATGTGTAACAGATGCCCCCTTAAGTATGAAGCCCGAGAGAGAGGGAGGGGTGAAATGCTTTACAAAACTGACTGAGCTGGAACACCATCTGGAAGAACCTGCAGGTGCAAGTACAAATAATATCTCTTATAGTGAAATACATGTAGTTTAGGCATGGACGTAGCCATCCAGAAGACATACGAACTAGGTCTGTGGTATGGATGCAGCCATCCAGCTAATAAGACCATGATAATGATAAAGGTATGGTCGCAGCCATCCATGAAGACTCAGGTATGGTCGTAGCCATCCATCAATGGGTCATGTAATCACAAACCAATCCACAAAGCCCGAACATGTGTAATCTGAGTTTGGGGTCTTGAACCCAAAAAATCATAGTACAAATTATAACATGCGAATAGAGGTGCTGAAGTTGAGCATGATAGAAAATCGCTTGATTACCTATCGATGATGTAAACCGTTAACAAGTGCGAGAGAAACCACCAATAATGCCAATAGTTCTCAAGGTACTATCCAGTACAATCCATGAAGTGTGAAGAATGGGTTGAAGTTGAACACTCGCGGAATCGCCCAATCAACGACCAATGATGTAAGTCAACTGTCAGGCGCGAAGAACTTGCCATTGAGGCATGCAAGCTCTAAGGTACCAAAAAGGATCTCTAGATCAATCTCCTGGATAATGAGCTGACGTTGAAAGGAGACGACTTGTCGCAGGAGGGCCATAATGTTTCCCCCATCAACGACACGAGACAAGGAACAAGCGTTAGATGGTGAAACAGAATATTGGAGGAAGAGGCAAGGATACTGCAAAAGGATTATACTCTTGAACATGTCAGCGACACAACTTTGGAGGGTGGCAGCATTCAAGTACCAAGGGATCAGAGGCTTAATGGAGACAACATAGATTAGATGGAATGAGGCTGAACGACAACCCAAACCCACAGAAGGCCAAATGACGATTGACGGATATCCTAACCCGACAAGAAGCAGAAGTGTTGATGTTCAAGAGTTACTAGCTGCCATAAACACTCAATGATGATTTCCAAATTTTCCCCCACCATTGTTGGCGAGGACCCCAATTATTTTTGAAAACAAGCTTGAAGGGGATATCATATGCTTGTGATACAAGTTTAACCTTCAATCGAATCCAACCTAGTAATAATTTAACGAGCCCTAGGGAGGAGAAGCTCGAGTCCCGTCATGGTGACGAGTCCAATGTTGTCAGGGTTTAACGAGTCCGACATAGGTACAACTCGGAGTCTTTTTCATATTTAGAGAGTTTGAAAAAGACACGAAAAATAAAACTCCAAGGGGGTCCTTTTTCATAGAGTTGTGTCTCTCGAGCCCGAAAAAGTATAAAATGATGCTCGAAAGAACCGCTTGACCATTATGATCAAGGAGTACTTTTCGTAATTAGTGATTGCGACTCGAAAAAGTAGAAAAGCGATCGAAACCACGTCATTTGATAACCAATAACGAGCTTGAAACGAAAAAACCTCAGCAATCTTTTCTCATTTAAACGGTCGAAAAAGAGCTTAAAGCAGACTGCCTCTCATTTCGTTTAACGAGTCGAAAGGGGAAACTCAACTATCTTTTCGTTTTTCAAGTCATAAAAGAGAGTTAAAGACGACTCTACGGACCAAGTACATATGTAATTCCACGACTTGTAGTTCTGCACAAAACACGTCAAACGCAAAACCTATCTGACATAAATGATTAATACATGTGGAAACATAGTTTAGAAATCAAAACTCCAATTAATCATGCAATAAAAATGGTAAATACCCACATTCTAAAGTGGAATTTTTTAATATTTCAAAAAATTACTATAAAGGGGGGTAATTCATTTCATTTTTACCATTTGCACTGTTGAGTTTACCATTGGAGCATTTGGAGCACCAACTAGAGCGATTTTCTCAAGCCAACTCCGGCCTCATTCATCGACGGTTTGCCATGAAACTTCTACCAAGTAAGTAGACTTCCTCTTGCGCTTCATTTCAATGGTTTTTTTATGCATTTGAGCGTTAGGCATGTAAGTTTAGGCGGATTTTTTGAGTCGGAGTTTGCCGCTCGGTCATCGCGGGTATGCCCCTTGGGTCCGCGATGGTCGAGTAAAATTTACACGTGATGTTTTCCGATCATCGCAAGAATATGATGTATTCTTGCGATGAACATGAGAAAAATGAACTGCCAACCTTGTGCCATCGTGACTGTTTTAAAAACAGCCACGATGGTGACACAAAACTCATTTTTTATGTAAATTATGGATTGAAACTTACAAAGTTCTAATTCATTTATTCTCGTCATGCAGGGCATCGTGTCATTTGTTTGGAAAGAATGAACTCATGATTTTAATGATGAGGTAGCTTTTGCTGATGCTAGGTGTCGAAATGCCTTACATGCATGCGGGTTGCTAAAATTCATCCTGACTTTGCACCTTTGGTCCCAACCCAATCTACTAGAGCTGATAATCCGTGCATGGAACCTAGTAGACAAAAAATTCATAATCCGTGGCTGAGACATTGACTTCGATGCGACAAACATATATTTTTTGACTGGATTGTCTCGTCATGCTGAGAGGCCAATCTTAGAGGGCCAATGTCCTGGGGGCGAATCATTAGAGATGTTGATGGCATGAGTGTGCCCGTGGACACGCAAAACAAAGAGCGGAAAGGTGGCAATCCCGATGGTGGAAGACTTGGTTCTTCGTTCAGTTCTCTTTATGGTAACAAGGGTAGCAGGCTCCCAAGCCCAACACGAGGCATCGAAGACCCATCTACGGTTGGCCCTCGAATGCCTTAATCCTACCATGTTCAATTGGGCAGAAACAATGGCGACTAATATGAAGAGACAACTTAACAACTGTTGTCGAGGAGAGACGAAACAATTTGGCTATGGATCAATCTTGATCCTGCTCATGCTGGAGCAGGTGCCAGCACTGCAGTTGCAAGATATGGTCCTGGAGGCGCCCAAACCGCGAGAGCCCAGGATCACACGGTGGGCCCACGTTATGCCACGAGGAGTTGGCAGACGCCCAGTGTCATGGGGGTAATGTTCCATGAGTGGCTGGATTGCCAGACAATCTTTGTTGAGGACTGGCGATATGCTGGGATGGAATTTCATGGAGATCCCAATATGAAACTACCCCCTGGCGGGTAGTGGGATGATGGCGGTAAAGCACTTGATCATACGTTTTTTTGTATTTTATCTTTTATGATGTTTTTTGGATTTTTTCATTCATACGTCCTAATGAGGTACTCTATGGTATTTGCAAATGTGGAACTAGTGAGACCCGTAGGACTGGCTCCAGAGGTGCGGAGGGACCCAGAGGGTATCAGAGAGCTAGCCTTGGCTCCTCCAATTGGCGATTCGATAGAGACAATGACCCAAAATCTCGAGGGTTTGACAACGGGGATCCCTGATTACATGGGGATAGAGGATGTCCCCATAGAGTTCCAGATTCACACAGTAGGGGTGATTCCTAGGGTGCACCGATTATTGAGACGGGTTGCACGAGCGGTGGTGTGCTATAGGGAGCATAACCCACCACAGTAGACACCTAGGTTTTATCCTGCTGATTTTTTGAGAGACATTTGTCTCGGATGTATGGAGAACGCAAACTCTATTTGGACATATACATTTATTTTTTGAGCGCCTCGGTGCACCACACGAGATATCTATCTATATCTATATCTATCTATGTATCTATCTATGTATCTATCTATCTATCTATCTATATATATATATATTATATATTATATTTATATATATATATATTATATATACATATTCCTATGTTTCATTATTGTGTTTTGAATGCTTCTATATGTTGTTTTGACTACATGTTATGCAAATGTTTGTCTAATACATGATTGGCTAATGCATCAATTAATGTGTTTAATCATCTTGGAATGTGTTGATATGTGATAAAATCAAAATTCCTTTTTAACAATTTAACACGTAAATACAACCTTAAAATCCGATGATCTCTGATGGAATAACGCCCATTAAGCTGGTGGACAACAAGCTGAGAGCCTAGATTCACAACCAATGCACGAATTCTGAGGTTAATAGCTTTGGTCAGTAATTCAATAATAGCACTATATTCAGCAACATTGTTTGTGGTACAACCCAGACAAAGGCCTTGAAGGTCTACTAACTCACCGTGAGGATCGTAGATCACCCATGCCACATAAGACAGGTTGCGTGTACTACGGCAAGCACCATCAGCGAAACCAATGTAAGGTGTACTAGACATCTGCATACGAAGCAAAAAGACACAATAAGCAGCAGTTATGCCCACACACCAAGCCAAAACATGAAAACACACACACACACAACACACCTGCTGAAAACACACGTATGTACAAATCAGAGTGCATGGGGTTCATGCATAATATTTTTTTAGATAAAGCCCATTTCGGGGCTTATCTAGAGGGTTCCCTTCATAATCAATCAGCTCATAGGCCCCTTTTTCCAAAACTCGCTTTACAATATAAGGCCCATGCCACATGGGCTCAAATTTGCCTACCCCCAGCTTATCATTCGCCTGATCATAAAGTAGGACTAAATCTCCTTCAACAAAAACACGAGGATGGACAGTATGATCGAAGTGAGTTTTCACTCTCTTCTTCTGTGCTTTAATAGCCAGAGGGGCTAGTCGACGAGTCTCGTCTAGTCGCTCTAGATAGAGAAGGCGTTCTTCCACCAGAGTATTATTGGGGAGTAATTTGACGACTAATTTCAAAGAACGGATCTCGCACTCAATTGGAAGGGTAGCATCCAAACCATAAACCAATTGGAATGGGGTGAATCCAGTGGCATCCTTCACTGACGTTCGGCAGGCCCATAGGGTGGAGAACAACATCAAATGCGAGTTGGACTTGTGCATGCCAACGGTGCGTTGAAGCATTGTGACTAGGACTTTGTTGACAGCTTCCAGTTGGCCATTGGACTGAGGATATGATTACGAAAGTGTTTTCCATGATCAGTGACGATAGCCTAAGGGACTCCGAATTGTGAAATAACATGGTTAAACAAAAATTGCATCGCTGTGTGACCGTCCTCAGATAGTGTAGGCATCGCCTTGGCCCATTTTGTGAAATAATCAATGGCAATGATGATATACCCATGCCCCCCAGCCGAGTGAGGGTTATATGTCATATAATCAATGCCCCATTTTGCAAAAGGGCCGACGGTAACAACAGGGTGCAATGGAGGGGGAGGTGCGTGCATTTTCCATTGGTAGATTTGGCACTCATGACAAGAGTGGACGACAAGAATGCAATCCTTAAAGATGGAGGGCCAAAAATATCCAGCACGGAGAATCTTCTGAGCAGTGGCATATCTGGACATGTGACCACCACAGGTGCCAGAATGGCAGTCATTTAGAACTCGTTCGGCTTCCTCGAGCGTTAGACATCGGTGGAGAACAGAGTTAGCACCGAGTCGGTACAGGGTGTCCCCAACAATGCGATAAGGTTGAGAATGATGGTGAACGCGTCACCAAGCATCCTTGGACAAATCGAGACAAAATGAGGACGTCTGAAGATAGACAATAATGTCCTCGTACCAAGGATCGAGGGTGCTAATCAAGAACAGAGTTTCATCTGGAATATGGTCCTCTAACCGAGAGGGCACGGTAGTAGATGGCAAAGAGCAAGGCAACTCAGCAAGACGAGGGACTTCTTAGACTTGGCGGTGGTGAACTCCAAGTTGAACTCTTGGAGGATGACAATCCACTTTGAGTATTTGCCCCCTAGTAACTGACGTGACAAAATGTACGTCATCAGGTTGCAATCAGAAATCACCGTCGTGGTGCACAATAGTATGTAATGGCGGAAATGTTGGACGGCACAAACAGCGACCAGTGCCAACTTCTTGGCATGGGCATAGCGGGTTTATGTATCAAGTAGATTGTGGCTGAGATAATAAATGACATGCTCAGTACCATCATCGTCATCTTGAAATAGAACCATGTCGATAGTGGTAGGCTAAATAAAGAGTGTAGTCCCGGTGATAATCAGGGGGATGTAACAAAGGAGCAAAAACAAAGAGAGCCTTGAGGTGCTCGAATGACTCTTGTGCAGCGGTATCCCAATGAAAAGGGGTGTCGCGTTTCAATAACCGCGTATAGCCTTTAGCCACTTTGGCATAATTTGGAATGAATCGTCGCAAAAAATTTTCTTTTCCCTGTAAACTCTGCAATTGCTGCAAAGAAGTAGGGGGAGGAATATTTAGAATGGATTTGACCTTAAGAGGATCCAAACGGATACCCTCTCGGGAGACGATGAACTCGATAAGTCTACCAGACTCGACACAGAAGACACACTTATGTGGATTAAGCTGGATGCAATAGTGTCTACAACGGAGAAAAATTTCACGAAGGTGGGTCGGATGGTCTTGCCGTTTTACTGAATGAGCTAGGAGGTCATCTAGATAAGGCTACACAATGTGTCAAATATCATGAAAGGCATAGGACATTGCGCGTTGGAAGGTGGCACCGACATTCTTTAAGTCAAAAGGGAGCTTCTTGTAAGCGAAAGTGCCCCACGGATAGATAAAATCGGTCTTGTGTTGATCGGAAGGGGCAATATTAATCTGGTTATAACCAGAAAAGCCATCCATGAACGAGTATATTTCACTCCCAGCACACTCATCAATGAGCTGGTCAATGAAGGGTGTAGGGAAGTTATCTTTGTGACAGGCCCGATTAATATCATGGTAATCAACACATACCTTGATAGTGCCCTATTTTTTAGTGACAGGGACAATATTAGAGACCCAACCTGTGAGTGGGATGGGGTAGATAAAACCAGCCTTAAGAAGCTTTTCCACTTCTGCATTAATAGCTGTAGCCTTTCGGGGGTGCATGGGGCATATACGTTGTTGAACAAGTTTAGCACCCGGATAGGTAGGCATCTCATGCACCACGATGGTAGGGTCGATGCCAAGCATCTCTTCGTAAGACCAGGCAAACACATCACGAAATTCACGAAAAAGACCTGTATAGAGCTGAATCTCCTTTGGAGTACAAGTGACTCCAACATGGATGTGCTCGAAAATCCCTGGGTTAACAGAGATGTCGACTGGCTGAGTTTGCGTGATGTTCCCCATATTCCCTTCAGAAGACACTTGATAGATTTGAATAGGTGTCTGAATAGGGTGAAAAGGGAAAGAAGAAGTAAATCGCTCAAGACAAGCAAGCATTTCCCGATGGGTAGGGAGAAATGAGGAACGATGGTGATGAGCAGGCCAAGGAGGTTCCTCGAAAGACATAGTCTCAATGATCGCTTCATCAGAAGGAAAAAGTTCCTGTAATGGGTTTGAAGAAGTGTTATCTCCAAGCCAAGGGGGCTGCATGTATGAGTTGACAGCTCTACTCGAGAGAGCAGATTCAAAGGATGGAGCTGATGCAGAAACAATCTCGATTTAGTTGAGCTTGGCAGGACTCAACGACATTTCATCGCCCCAATATTCTATCTGATCAGGAGGAGGAAGAACCCACGGATCAGAGCGAACAAAAATCATACTATTGGGAGTGACGTTGGGAGGTGTGAGTGAAAAAACACCCATCAGGGCAGGATCTTTAAAGAGGCTAGCACCCACACTCACAAAAGGAACTGAGGTATGCTCCACAAAAGGCATGTTGCCATCAGAGGAAGAGTCAAAGAAGGAGAGCTGGTCCACCGTGATGATCTTCCCCTGATGAGGGAAACGAATGACACAGAATAGGGATGAGGCCACGGCTCGCATGGCGTATGTCCAACTCCGTCCTAAAAGGAGGTTGTAAGTTAAATTTGCATCAACAACTTCGACCTCCACTTTGACCATATTTCCTTCCAATGTAATGGGCAAGCGTTGGAGTATACCATAAGGACGAGACTCTCTCCCATCAAAGGCTTCCAAGGTCGTAGGAGACTGGCTCAGAGTCGGAGAACCAATAGCCTTCCAACAAGCAACAGACATTATGCAAGTAGAAGCGCCTTCATCAATGATGGTACGATGAATCATTTTGGAATTGATGATGACCTGAATAAGGAAGGCAATTTGGTGAGGTAGTCTGGGTATATCACTGTCTAGGTCAAAAGTAATCAAATCTGAGTCGACCGGGTCAATGCCACCAATGGCTGATAGCAAGGACTTCCTCTGAGAGGGGAAGCTTTGGAGAAATTCTAATGCGGACATAGCTGACGGAGCCTGGACTAAGTCCTCAATGATGTTGTAGTGCTGAGCAGTACGAGCATTAGGGTTGTATGAAGATTTCCGGAGTACACCTTTAGGAGGTCATATGACTGTTTTAGCGCTAGGTCATTCAATATGAAGAGGACCAAAACTGGACGGAGGAGCACTAGAGGGGACCTCAAGCTCCTTCTCGGCAGGCAACGGATACTCTTTTGCCTGAGTACTAATGTGGACGGGAATCGTCCCAGCCATAAATACCTGAGAACCAAAGGGAGAAGAGGATTGAGACAGATCAGCCACCATTTGAGTTTGTTGCGAGGGAAAAGGCTCTTTGAGCACGAGAGGAGTTCTAGGGGTACCTTTCAGCAAACGACTAACTTCAAACCGCCTTGGGAAGTCTTTGGTGTAGTGATCCCCATCATAGATAAGGCAAGGATACTTAGGCTTGTGTTTGGCACCTTCCTCGGGTGGAGGTTTAGGGGAATCCTACTTCGGCTGTTCAACTTTATTCTGTCCTTTTCCCTTCTTTTTCCCTTTCGAGGCTTTATCTGCCATGGTGGATTGGACGACATTCACCTCGGAAGTATTACCAGCATTGGATATGGCCTAAGAAGTATTTTCATTTGAGGCATTCGACTTTTGCTTCCCAGGGTTCACGGAAGATTTCTTAGAGGGTGGATTAATATAACTGATGACACCGTCAATAGAGGGTGTTGGTGGAGCTTTAGAAGTTTCGGGCCTCAGAGCATTAGGCAAATAATCATATAGCGTACTGGATTGGGAGTAAACCAAGTCAAGGTACTGAGCACGCGCAATAGCTTGCTCTTCAGTTACACATGCCCCCGTAGCAATATCCCGAGCTATTGGACCGACAAATGAAGTTGTAAACCAGTTAGTTAAAAGCTGATCAGGAATCCAAAACTTAATCAAACAGTGATGTCGTCTCCATTCATGAATATGATTGGAGATATGTGTGGCCATGGTCTGTTTTCAGGATGTCAGGAGATGTGTGCTCATTTCATAGCGAATCAGCGACTGAAAATGAGTTAAAAATGCCATAGCTAATGAGTTAAAGTCTTGAAAAGATCCATGAGCTAACTCAATATACCACTTAGCAGCAGAGCCAGTGAGAGTCCATTAAAAAAGGCGAAGTCGGATTGAATCATCAAGCCATGAGTTTGACAAACACCATAGATGATATGTCATAACATAAGCTTGGGGATCGTCTCCCAGCTTTACCATCAAACTTGGGACAATCACCTGGAATTTTGGTTGGAGCCGGTGGCCAATACAGATTATGAAGAATGGGATCATTTGTCAGTTTGGACACGTCCGGTAATTCCAACGTTGCTAAAAAGGGTAACTGAGGATTAAAGGACATTTGCGGCTACGGGTAGGAGGTAGGACTAGAGTTCCACCCAGTTGTTTGTTGCCCCCATTGGTTTTGTCCAGACGGATTTGGCCCGTAGGGGTTATAGTTGTAACTGGACGGTTGATCCTGGACTTGCCTCCCAGCATTCCACTGATTACCAACTTGGCCTGCAGGAGCAACATAGGGTTGCTGGAAATTCTGGTAAAGATTTAACTGCAGTTGTTGATAATTTTGATATGGGGAAAATTGGGCTTGCCCTTGGGATTGCTGGGTACCATAAGGCGGTTGGGCTCTAAAATGGGCCTGGTAGACAGGCTGGGTTTGATAAGTAGGTTGAGATTGGGATCCAACCTGAATTTGAGAACTGGATTGGGTCTGGAGCCAAGAATGGGGCTGAAAATTGGGTGGCGCTTGAGAAGAAACCATCATTTGAGTGCTCGGTTGAGCAGGCCCAGACGGATGTCCTTGAGAAAACTGAGGCTGAGCCATCTGGCTAGAAGGTTGATCTAGCTGAGATTGAGTTTTACCCACTTGCCCAGAAGGTTGAGCTTGCTAGGTAGAGGGTTTTCCTTGCACAACTGAGGGTTGTCCTGATTGGCCAGATGGTTGAGCAGAATAGACCATTGGTTGGCCTGGTTCATTTTGGGGCTGACCAATTTGCCCAGACGGTTGACTAGGCTGGACAGTGGGTTGGCCTTGCTGAACGTAAGGCTGATCCACTTGCCCAGAAGGGTAGCCTTACTAGACACCTGGTCGACCTTGTTGAACATAAGGTTGTCTCGGGTTGCTAGAAGGTTGCCCAAAATAGGTAAAGGAAGAACCACCAAAGGCAGAAGGTTGTCCCTGGAAGGGTTGTCCTTGTGGGCCTCCAGGTTGCCTTGGATAAGGTTGTCCGTAAGATGGCTGACCTTGATAAGGTGGCCCTTGAAAATTTGCGGGTGGTGCTTGGGCACCATGATAAGTGGTGGTAACCAAAGCAACAGATAACGGAACCGTGACCTCAACCATGGGTTGAGATGCCATAGGTCCAGGGTAATAAATATGGGCCCCTCGAGAATCATAATAATTAAACAGATTTTGAGGATCCGGATTCTGAAGAGCTTGTACATATTAATCATATGCCCCCCCTATTGGAATGGAACCAAAAGAAGGTGGGGCACTTAGTGCAGAATTGACAACTCCTGCCATTGGGCCACTATAGGTAGGACCAGCAGAAGGTCTGGTAATAGTAGTGACCACTAAAGAGGCAGTGGTGGCACTGACAATAGGGGTTGAAGTAGCCACACAAACAGTTGGCATGGTCGGAATAGATGTGACGGATGCATTGTGAATTTGAGGTATGAATGACTCCGAAGTTGGAGGAACGGCATGAGACCATATGGAACTCGATAAGGGAGACCTGGAACCAATGATGTCTGCCAAAGCATTATACCTTAAAGGCAATGTGACACCAAGGGAAGTAACATGGAAAGGTGAAGTCCCCATTGCACGGAAAGGCGAAGTTTCCATAGGAATAGGTATTTCACTTTCTGACACAAAGGATTCTTCACTAGAGACGGGAGTCATCTCGTCCATGTCAGAGGAAGACATCAAGGCCGAAACACCAAGAGGAGTAGCAGGAAAGTCTTCCTCAGAAGGATCCCAAATGGGGTTCCAATTAATATTATAAGACTCATCCTCTGGGGCGCGAGAGTTAAGCGGTTGGATACTCTCGATAACAGGGAGAGTATCATTAACAACTGGAACCTCGGGAGCGACAGAGGATGGAGACCCTTGGTCACTTGGAATGAGAGACGAGATCAACGATTCCACCAGGATGATTCATTTCAAAATCCTAGGAAAACTAATGAAAAAGAACCCTACTCAATTTAAACGCAAACAAGATCTAACCAGGTAAATGTGAACGTGGCCAAATAAATTTTAAGACACAGGAGCAAAACTTGAACTTTCATCTTTAAAGAGTCGAGAAAAGGACCAAAAGATGATTCTAGTCGCCTTCGAATATTTAATGAACCTGAAGTGACAAGTGCTCAGATGGACCTTTTCTTTTAGGGAGTCCGAAAAGGAACGAAAGTGACTACTTTGGAGATCTAGGCAAAAGGTTTACCAAACAATCCGTAAAACTGCATATACACCTTGGCAGTCGTATGAAAACAAAGGACTTTCCGTATGACAGTCAATCTTCCCGAATGCTATGTTTGGTGCGTTACGATTTGCAAGGCGGTAGACACCGCTTCCTAGGGATAAATGATGATAACCTAGTGGGGTCTCCCAACATAGACTCGATGGTACATGGGAGCACAATTTCGTACTAGATTGCTATTGAGTCACAGAAGGAGGAATCATCCAACCTTGAGTGAGAACAATAGTGACTAGGTTTAATGACGTCGGAGCACGTCTCTAGCCTAGACCTCTAAATAATGAGAATTATGTTCCAATGCATTGTTAGATTTATTTAGTTCGTTTTAAGGTTGATCTTGAATTATGTTTCAGTTTTCAGGCCCTACCGTATGTATACAACAAAACCTAGGATGCAACTAAAATGAATGAAATATCCTTTTCTTCAATGAACACCTACCTACGAGAGGGTAGAGAGATCATTCCCAAACCAAGAAAACCAAGCTGAACAAATGCAATCACACAATGCGTACAGACATCAATTCCTACAGTGCATGTGTACTACTAATGAGAGATTTTATTGTTCGCTTTTCAATATGCAACTTTGAAATGCAAATTCACTTTCACTTTCGCACACTAAATGAATGAAAACTTTTGATTTTTTGATGTTTTAAATGCAAAGAAGCAAACAAGCAAATGTGAAAGAACCAGTTGATCCAAACAATCGTGATCTATGTTCGGCAGTGAAAAGAAATTGAATCAATACCAAATATTGGTCGAATAACTATCACTAAAAATCAACCAGAAACAAAGAATGAGGAAGGCTCAATCAAACCAACAAACAAGCTGTAAACGAGTTTTGAGCAAACCAACAACCAAGACAATTGATTCAAGAAACTTGAAATAATGAACTAGGTCACATGGGTAGAAATGCAAGATTCATTCAACAAAGCCAAAGAAAGAGTGCCTTGACCATAAACAGTGAAAAAGTGAAAAAAGCAAGGGATCAAGAGGATTGGCAACTTTAGGAGGCAGATTAAGAAAATCAATTCTACAGGTATCGTCGCGGGGACAACACTAGCAACTAGCGATGATAAGCAGCTATCTATAGCAATAGGGCACTATCAGCGTGAAAGTACACATCTTTCCCGTGATGATCCAATTTCCAGGATTGTCACGACTGTGTGATGTTATTCAACGACACACAAGATTTTACAAAAGCATGATCATGATGTCAGTGCGACTATTAGACTAAGCTCCACGATGATGCCAAAAACAATCTCAAACGAGCCAAAAACTCCCAAACCAAAACCAGCCAATCTAATAGATAATAGAAGGACCTCCCAAATCAATCCAGGTGACCCAAAAGACTACTAATTAATCCCCAAAAACAAAGAGAGACCATGTTATGAAACCAGCTCAAGAAAAGATAGAAAATATAGATCAACGCCTTAGAATTCAGCCTCTTCAAGGGGGCAACCTCCTTTACATTACATAAATGAACAATTCTTTGATGATTCAAATGACAAAGCCTCCTTTCTATATATAGGAGTCCAAGGAGTCACAATATAACCCAGCTGACCTAAAAATAATAATATAAAGCCACAAAAATAACAATAGAGGGATTCTATGGGGCACAGTAAT
>APFE031470513.1:127937-138560 GCA_000404065.3 Pinus taeda | reverse complement strand
TGCAACAACTCAACTGACCCACAAAGAAAATGTATTTCCTTCTGACAGCTGCATGTGCCACATCTATAGCTCAAACTGGAGTGCTCCAAGAGAATAATATAAAGTTTATAGTCTAAATATTATTATAAGCTAATAATATTTGACTGCTCTACAATTAGACTTGACAGTGTCACTATTGTTGTCTAAAAATATAAGGCCATCTATTTTTGCAAACTTGACCAATCATCCATAAACAACATCCTGCAACTCATAGACATGATCCATATGTCTAAAAATAGACATAGTCTAAAAATAGAATTTGCACCATAATTTGCCTGCGAGCCCACTTAGTGAAGGAGACTCTTTTCACTAAGCTCCATCATCTTGTTGCAATCTCAACAGCCCGAAATTGGGGGGAATAGTCGAATTTGAATTCAAAAGGTGCTATAAAACTCCAGGGGTTAGCCATGAGACAACACTTGTTCACTTGAGACTTGAGCAGTTGAGTAGAGCACAGAGTGTTGAGCGTCGAGCGATATTCGAGCCCCTAAGTTCGTGAAAGACCGCATACACTACAGACAAGATGATGGATACCAGGAGAGGTTTGGGTTTTGAAGAAGGACCTACTGGTGAGGCCGTGCCAACCCATAGAGTACATGATATTCCTGAAGATACTAGGATTAAGCTAGAAATCCCGAAATCACCTCGGACGCCGAGACCGAAAAAGATAAGCAGGAAATGGGACTAGTCTACATGTCCCCGAGGAATTCACGGTTTGGTAAGCTACCAATGGAGGAAAAGGGCAAGGCTATCACCATTAAGACAGATGAAGAGGAGGAGGGCTTACATGCTCCGATTGCCGATGTAGAGGAAGAAGAAGGCATGGAGGTGGACGTCCAACCAATGCGCTCTACAGCAAAATTACCCGAGTATTTCCCTCCATAAAGGGGAAAGCTAAGGTACCAAAGGATTTGGATGCAATGAAGAGTACAATCCAGACCTCGCTCCTCCCTGAGGGAATTACCTTTTAGGGTCTGCTCCTAGGATGTGTGCCTACCCTAAAATTTGAAGACTAGGACTATTACATAGTAATTTTTCACTCTCGTCATCTCAATCCCTCTGCTACGTCATGTGTCAAATGAACATGTTCATATCTTCCCACTAATGTAAGAAGATTAAGAAACTTCTCTCTGATGCTACAAATTGAACCTCATTCCCTAATTTTCTTCCTCGTCGTGAGTAAGCCCTTAATATAAGCGACGACCCCATGTCATAAACTGTCTCATCACGACTTCGTCGTGGGTGTACATTTGTTTCCAAAAATGGTCAGATTTCTAGACCCAACACAAGGTTATGAGCTATATGTAGCGATGTTGGGTTTGCGTGCATTGCCTCCTACTGATGTCATCATTGAGACTTAGTTTACAGCTAGTGACGATCCATATTGGGTGAATTTGTTCCAAAATTCGGCCTTCTGGATGTCTCTAGACCTGGTTGTTGGGTCAGTTTGGGTCGCCCTTCCCCCTCTGGAATGGTAGTTTCGTCTCTTGTGCTACCTTCCTTGAGGATGATCTCTTCCTCCCTCATTTCATGGAGACTCCTTCACCTATAAAGCGCTCACCTTTGTTATGATCTGCTAGTTCTTTTGGTTGGGTAGTGCTACTAGTGCTTTTGAGTTTGATAGATAGTTGGTGTGAGTGTGATAAGTGTGGGATTGTTAATAGCTTGTGAGAGGTTGTGGATTGCCCTTAACTTTGTATTAAATCTTATGATTGAGAGAGATATATTGTATGTTGGGAGACCCATCCTAGAAGAGTGAATGCTTGGATAAACATACTGGCTAGACCCTCTGAGAAGGCTTGCGACATCAAGAATTGGTTGTAAGCTTTGCTATTTATTTATTATTGATACATACCAAGAAACCATTCCTCTGCATCTTCTCATTTCTTCATCTCTCCATCAAATATAGGTGGTTTCTCTTTCTTAAAATCGTCAGGAAAATATGCCCTATCACTCCTCCTATAAGGATGATAACGATGATGATCATCATCCCTGTCAAAACCAAAAATAGAATAGTACATGTGTCTATCTTTCATCTCTAACCATGTCATCTCTATCTGACCTATGGCCACCATGAGACCTATGGCCATATGCCCCATTAGTTTTTTCCTCCTGCTCATGGTTGATCTGAAGTGGTCCCTGTCGCTGCAATTTTGAAAAACTCTAAAGTATCACTGCATTTACCTCTGCTTGTTTCTCTTGTGCCTGCATGATTCTGTCATTATCTACCTTACAAATCCTTCTTTCTTCCTTTAAGCTTCTTAATGTATATTCCAATCAAAATAATTTCCAATGCCACATTTCTCATCTTATCCATAGGGAGAGTCTCAGGAACTATATTCTACCATCTTTCCAGTCATCTTTGGTATTCTTCCTGCAAGTTATATCATGTCAACTAAACCAAATTACAATAAAAAAACATAACTTAGCATAATTCAAGGAGGATATCTCATCTGAAAGATCAAAAAATCAGCAGAATACATGTATATCATAATCATAACAGCATAAAGAAATATGAATGTTAACTATATAACCATGTAACCATCGTTCTAGCTAGAGTTCAGTCATCAATGCATGACCATGTCAATTATATGTACCATGACCTCATGCATGAAAACAGAAACCATTCCAATGTACACTGACAATATGCAAGCATAAACAATCATGTAATCAATCACACACTCATGACAACACACTTTACAACAACAACATATTATTTCACATGGCGATGCCACTACAACCATGACCGACACCATGCATGTGAAATAAGCATATATACCACAAGGATGATTAACACATGTGCAACCGACATGAATGCATGACCAACACACACCACCCATCCAATCTGAGGAGTGAACCATGCTTTAATACCACTTTGTAACACCCTCCTCCCACATTTACCCAAGTAACTGTCCAACCGGGGTAAACATGTGACAAGAAGTTACTATGATATGATTGGACCTCCTAATTCATGTTAAGTGGAACCAATGGAAACACACCATACAAACATTCCACATCATCAATAGGACTCCTAGGAACCATCCCAACCTTTCTGGTAACCAGCCCCTGGCTCCCACTGATATTTTAGACCACTTAACCCCCGGTCGCTCCCATTTTATGGGCATGACAGCATCGAGAAGGCTTTGGACACTCCCACAGCATGGCATGCCAGCATCTAAGGACTATTTTTCTCATTTTTGTGCCAATGTCCCCAAGATTTGAGCCAATTTTTTAGGCCTAAAGTACAAGTCACTACCCTGAATTTAATGACACCTTCATAATATAAAGATAACAAGGGAGTGATGATACAAATGCAATTACTTACGAAATCCCTTGACTAGACCCCTACTACCCATGACAGAAATTTCATCAAACATGTCAAAAATATGTAACCTACAAGTGTAAACAATATCTCTAAGAATAGGGGTCTCATACTTATTTGAGAATCGTTCAGGAACATTGTACCCCTAAATCATTAGTTGCATTATCATCTATTAGGTCATAGATACAGTGTTCATTCATTTACAAGTAAAAACATGATGAGAGCCATACATATCCACTGTCATAAAACATATGCATAACCAGCATAATAGTAATATAAATACCAAGGAAATCATAGCCATATGATCCACATATAAACTAGTATAATACTCATAAAATAACAAGGAGAAATAACATCATATTAATTATGCAAAGGCCAACCAATTGTGGGACTTCCACGAACCACCTGACTGTAGACATGGCTGAGCCAAAATTCTCTTCAACCAGTCACCCTCGTGCCATATTCCAAGCATGAATGTGGGATCTCATAAAACACATCAATCCAAAACCATCCAGGGCTTCTAGAGGCCATCCACCTCAACCCATCAAGTAGTGATTCCACCTCATGGTCAGACATCACAAAACCATCATCAGATTGGTCTCTACCATAGAAAATTTTAGGGGCTAATATTTGTAGGTGAGTTAATTTTCCAAGATCTTTCCAAAAAAAGTATTCACCAATTTCTATTTTTTCTAAAAATGATTCACCTAAATTTTACAATATAAAATTATTTTACCTTAAAAATCACTAACATTATATAGACACTATATATAAAATCATTATAAATTTGAATAATTTTACTAATATATCAATAAAAATTTTATATTTTTCATATTAGGGATTATTTATATTCGCCAATTTCATCCTTGAAATTTTCCGTTGTCTCTACCCAAGCCTTCTAGGGCTCCAAAGTGTTTGTTCCAACCAAGGCTTCGAGGAATAGTAACTCAACCCACAGCTTAATCTGGGCTTCCAAAGCATTTTTCCAACCAGGGCTTCCAATACTAGTAACTCAACCCACCAAGGGCTTCTAGAGCGTTTCTCCAACCAAGGCTTCTAGGACTAGTAAATCAACCCAAGTTGTTACATGGATTCTAGAGCATTTGTCTAACGAGGGCTTTCAAGAACTAGTAACTCAACCCAAGCTAAAGGAAACATGAAAACCAACTAGAAAAAAAATAAATGAGCCCACAATACCATGGCTATCCAGGAAATGGAAAGGCTAGGAAAATCTACTATCAATCCAGGCAATCCTCCATGCCATTGATAGATCATGACCAATAAACCACATGCATATTCCATGCATGCCAAAACTAGTGAGAAAAACAAACATGTAACTCAGTACCTACAAGCCAAATTTGTTGTAGTTGTTGATCTTGATGTCATCTTGCACTTTCCTACTCTTCCTTTGCCTTCTTGCTCCAAAACTCCAAGTATGACACACCCTCCAAGAGTTCTCCAAGAAAACTCTAAGTATCCGTGAATGAGAGAGAGAGAATAGAGAAAGAGCTCCTAAATTGAACTGACAAAAGTCTGTGAACTAATCCTCACAAGCCTTTTTATTAATGATGCCTTTATTTTCTTCATTTTCTACTATTTTCCTCCTCACATGCAACATGTGACCTTTTGCCTCCCTTTTCTCCTAATTTCCATTATTTTCATAAATAAGTGTGCCAAAATTCCATTTTTCCTTTCCAAATCCTTTGTCATTGCCTTTGCCAATTTCCTTAACCATTAATAAATCACCAGTGATCCCCATCACTATGTTTTTTCTCAACATTCAGCTTGGAATAAGTGTCCCATCAACCATGGTTATTATTTTTCCTTTATTAACTTTTATTACATGGAATTTTCACCAGGTTTGTTACACAGAGATAGAATTCTCCTTGGGGTTGGAGCATGAGAACACTTTAGGGTGGCAGGGTGGTGCAAGGGAAGTAGATTGATGCTCCAGGGTGTTGGAGAATCCCTTCAGTTGGAGATGATAAAACTAGGGTGTTGTAGCATCCTTCTAGTCGGAGCTCGTAAAACTAGGGTGTTGGAGCATCCTTTTAGTTCAAGCTGATAAAAATAGGGGGTTGGAGCCTCCTTCCAATTTTTACTGGAAAACCTTGGAAGTTGGAGCTTCATATTGATGTAATATTTAAGACATATATTAAAAAGGGTTCAATCATTTTTGACCCATAAGGGTTTCCACCTAAAAATATATTATGTATTATATATGACGTTATGTCTTCTTTAATGGTGTTGTTAATTGTTTATTGTTTGCATGATATGAAAAAAATTGTTAAAAATTTCCCAATATTGATTCACCCCCCTCCCTCCTTTTAGTATTGGTAAATATTCAAACAATCGATATCAGAGTAGGTTCCTTCAATTACATACTAACATATGAAAGGCGGATCTCAGAATATTAGAGATGGGAAAGTAAAGGAAGCATGCATCCAAACAATCAAAGGAAGTCTTCGATATTGCACTAATTTCATAATGTGTTACATATGATGAAGAGAAATAGATTGGTCCAACTCTTTTATCTGATGGAAATATGTGAATCTAGAATAGAATTCTATTTGAAAGATCTTGGACATTATATATGGGATTCGGTTATTTTTGCAAACACGTCTACCAATGAATCAAGAAGGTGTAATCAAAATCCTGTAATTCCATTCTAAGTGCTTTGTCAGATCCTGTGAAAGCCAAAGTGCATCCATGCTCATCATTCAAAACACTTTGGAAGAAGCTCCAAAATCTCCACCTAAAGGAGCATGTGGGTCAAGATGAATATGATGATGATCGTGATTCAAAAAGAGAATATACTTATGACAAAGAAGAAAAAGCAGAAGTAGACATGGAGAGAGAATTTATTAGAGCCTCAAGTGATCTAAAGAAAACAAGGAAGTGAAATCAAATACTTGAAGGTAAATTTATTCAAAAGAAGAAGTAACTTTATGCATCCCTAGCTAAAATAAGCAGAACCAGAAAATAAAATGAATGTGTTGATGGTGTTGGACCCACCAACATTCAGGGGATCTCCCTGGTATGAAGTCCCAACTAGACCTCACATCGTTTGGTGTAGGAGTCCCATCTAGTACAATGGCCTGGTTGCCATTATCTTAAAGGTTTGCATTAGCTCTTGTTTGTCAACACATGAGAGTGGATTGCTTTGTCTTCAAACAATTAGGTTCGCATGCCTGGTGAGTGCTTAGTGTTACTTGTGTCAAGGTTCTTTCACTGCAAAGGGAGAGGTTGGAAGTGAGTCTCAAGTTGAAATGGAATAGTCCCAACTCTATCAGAGACACACAACACAACAGGACATGCTCAGCTTCCAATGGAGTAGTCCACACAAATGCGAAAGTCACAAGCACCCAATGAATGGATAACATTTACAACACCTAGCGGAGTAGTCCACACAAGTGCAACGGTCGTTATAACAAGCTTTTGGGAATGGTTATGTAGAGCGTCTGGCGGCTTAGCCCACACAGGTGAGATAGCATTAACAACTTATACAACACATTTTCATAAGCATCTGTATTAGAACAACTGAAATAGTTCAATTGTTTTAACACAGGTTAAAGCAACATGCATTACAAGTATCCAAAGAATAATCTTATAAAGAAATACAATACATGTGTGAAAACATGTTGGCCCATTATCAGGCTTCTGAATTAAGCGAAAGTTCCAAGACACATCGATACACTATAAATCATTAACCCCGATCGAGGGGTGTTGGAGCCATTGCTCGCCCCTCAAAGAAAAGAATACAGACTCTCAAGGATATGTGGGAGGATCCAAGATGAAAAATTCTTTTTCATGTACAAATGAGGGGTATTTATAGCCAAGGGTAAATATAGCCCTTGTGACTGTTCGACTTCCCTCATGATTGTTTGACTTACATGACTCTTCAACTTTACATGACTCTTCAAGTTTACATGCAGGTCTCTTGGACTTCCACGTTACATTGCATTGATTACAATAGTGTGGCCCACAGTAGTGATGTGGCTGACATGACTCATGACATGACTCAACATGACAGAGTTGGTGTGTTCATGTTGCTATTGGTGTGCATGTTGAGTTGTAGTGTTGCTAAGTGATTGATGTCCTCTTGGTGTATCATAGCCTCTCCTCTGTATGGCAAGGTGTGGAGTCTTCAATGGTCTTGGTGTTTGCTTGATGTTGCATGTGCACATTGCTCCTTCGCTTATACTTTGACATGCTCCATGTGTTCATCTGTTCGCAAACAAATCTCCTTGCATGCATTCCTTGTTCATTTGCTCGCGAAACAATCTCCTCGCATGTGCTCCTTGTTCATCCCGTCCATCATTGCATCATGTCTCATCCATGTACCTGTATCTACAATCACTCATGACGAGACGACATCAAATCCAGAAATCTCCTAGTCTACCATTATGAATTGTTGTTCGCTTTCAGATGTAGGTGATTGGGAGAGAGAATAATGCTCTAAAACTCCACAAGGAAGATTTCAAGCTAGGATGTGGGCTCCAGAAATTGTTCATGAAAACTATGCAGAGGTCACTGGGACACTGAGATGGGAAATTTGGATCAGTAGTGACCATCCATGAGATCTGGCTCACCTAGCGGGCATATTTGTGCAATATTTTTAGGGAGATAGTGTAAGCAGCAGAGGGATACTAGTAGTGAAAATTGTGCAATTTCCCTAGGAAGCTAGCAACAGGGTGCGGGAGGCTGTTTAGAAAATTTGTGCAATTTTTCTAGGGAGCTAATGGTGGGCTGCAGGAGGTTGTTGGAAAAAACTACGCAATTGTTGGGAGGCTAGCTTGATAGACATCCTTCCATAGTTTCTGAGCTGAGTAGGATGCAGGGCAGCTAGGGGACTACTCATGAAAACTACACAGTTCTCCGGGTGAGCAACAGGTCAACTGACTGGGTTACTGGCTAGAAAAACTATGCAATTTTTTGAGGGATACAGTGACAGACACAGGGTGTCTGTCCGGCATGTCTACGCATTTTCTTCAGTGAGTGGAGTGGGCATTCTTTGCAACTTTTGCGCAATTTTTTGGGGAGTGAGGCCTGAGCTGACTACCTAGTCAAACTCTCCAGTTGACCAAATGGAGGCTTGGGTTATGTGCTTGTGGGAAACGCAGATTGAAATTGCTTGCTGGGAAACTTATGCGTTGTTATAGGTGACAGTCAGTTTAGTCGATTCCAAGGTTGCGTAGTGTAGACTGCCTAGGAAGAAGCCTCAAGCTCTACGTAATTCTGTACAGTAGTACATAATCACTGAGACCTGAAACTGCACAATCTCAGCGGATGTTGGGTTGTTGGTAGATGGTTTGGTTGACAGAGCCTTAAAAAAATGACCAAGTGTGTGAACGAATGACTTTGTACATGCATGACGTCTTGAAACACACTCAACATGACTTGATGACAAGACACCTTGAACCAACAAGACAACATACACTCATTGTGACTAACCGACGGTGTGGGCGACAAGCGCGACACTTGTGATAGATTGTTGAATGACCGTGATGACTCTTGTGCAAAAGTTCATACAACTTTGTGTGTGAGTGCAACGAATGTTTATATAGTGGACACAACTTGTACACATGAAGGCAGACCTTGTGCATGGCTAGAACATGACTACAAGCATAACATTGTGACCAACATGTAAAAAGATGTTCAATTAACGGTGAAGCGAGGAGGGTGAAAAGACTCAACATGTGCTCACGGGATGAGCCCAAGTGCTTGCAGACATCAAGGAAGAACCCAAGGAAGGCTCTAAAACTTTAATGCGGGCCAAAAGTTTGGAGGGTGTTTTAGCTGCTACAACACTTGCTGACACGTTGATTGAACTCCAACTTCTCTATTTTGGTCCATTGACAGCACAGGGCCTTGGCCTTTCAAGGAGTATTGAATCATTGTGTGGGTTACTTCATCTTTCCCACTTACCCCATGGACAGACATGGTTCACCTTTCACCAACTCAGTCAAACACAACAACAAATTTCAACTTGATCACAGTGTTTCGAAATCGGGAATGGTAGTTTGGCTCGCGAGTTAAAAAAATTCAAAGTATAAGTTTTCATCTCTGGTGTTGCTCCGCTATCAACAAGCCTGGACAGTACCCCGACAGAGTCACGTAGGAACACATGCATTGTTCCAGTGCTAGCGAGCCTGGTCAGTACCCCGTGGAGTTGCATGCTTCACCTCTCTATGTAGGAAGCCTTTCTCTTCTTTCGCCTTTGTATTTTTAGAGAGGACTGTGCATAGGGACTTATTTATTTTTCGGGTGGAAGAGGGATCCTGAATTATTGAGTAGAAGAGGTTGTTCCTTCATAGAATCATGTAATACCTCCAAAATAGTTTTGTTAATTTATATTTTCCCCTTCTCCATTTCTACTAGTTGGATGAGCTTGATCACACAGAGCAGAAGGTTGAGTACAGGCATGGGGTTTCCCAGTGTGGACACTAGTTCATGGTTCGACCCAAGCTTCCCTTGCAGACAGCTCATATTTTCTGTCAACACTTCATCAACCGAAGGGTACAACCAATCAAAGAGAAGAGAGACGCGGGATAGGCCAAGTGCTAGAGTGTCACAAGACTCTTTAAATCTCAGCCACATACTCATTCAAAATCCAGAACTCAGTAAAGGGCAGCACTTATTTACAAAACCAAAAATAGCAAGATACTAAACAAACAAAACAAAACATAACAGAAATAGTAAGCAAAGAAAAAAATCAAAATAATAAGCAGTAAAGAGGCTATGTACATAGTGCAAGGCACGGCCTCGACTTACAAAAAATAATGCTTGAGATCTTGGTCATTGACAAGAAGGTTTTCAATCCTCCTGTCAAGTGATTGTAGATGGTATGTGTGTGGGCCAAGCTTCTCATGCACTGTGTATGGGCCAATCCACAAGGACTGGTACTTCGTATGTTTTCCTTTGTCTTCATGGGGTTTATCCCATTTCGAGACTAAGTCACCAACATCGAAGTTAGTGTTCCCTGCAGACTTCTTGTCGAACCATCTCTTAATACATTTTTGGTGGAGTATAAAATTTCCTTTTTCTTTCATCCTTTCTTCCTGTACTTTGTGAAGTGTATCCAGCCTACATTGAACTAGCCAGCAAGGCTTGCCTCGAGATTCTTGAGACAACTGAAGCATAGGAATTTAGATGTTGGGTGGTGTTATCACAAAACCAGTACTGATGGCTGCTAATCAGTAAGACCTTATGTAACTGTTTCAGACCAGACTTTTAGCTAGGGATTAGCCTCCCTAACCTGA
>APFE031470513.1:61719-127244 GCA_000404065.3 Pinus taeda | reverse complement strand
CTATCTATTCTTAAACAAACTTATTAAATACATCAGGTATTGTGCAGTAAATACATAGAGTCCTAATCATATTGAAACTCTAATTCTATCTCCTCGTGTGCATGATGCCTTTCTTGAGCTTTGACACCTGTATCCTTTCTGTAGTGGCTGAGATATATTGGAGAGGCATTCACTGAACAAGCTGCTTTGGATACTAGCTGTGCAGATGACTCATTAGTTGGTGAAAATGTGTGCCCTGTTTTCACGGTCCTTGCCTTCCATCAGTCTTCATTTCCAAAAGAACATGCTTCAAACTATTTAATACCTTTAATCACCACGCATAACACCATGTGCCTTATGATCTGGATGCTTTGTGAACTGAACAGGTGTCCAACCCAAAATTCCGGTAACCCTACCAAAACCCTAATAATTCAGTCATAAAGTAGCTTTAGGAAGACTTTAGCAAAAAACAAAATATTTCACCTTTTGCTCCAACACTTACACCTGTCACTCTTCGAATGCTTAGATAGCCTTGTATGGTCTCTTTCCTGCCCTCGAGGCATTCCTTTCAAAATTTGCTGACCTCAGCATCAACTTCATTGTTTTCTTACAAAACAGTCATCTACAGCAGTTTCGTAGCGCGCTACGAAACTGTTGTTTTTTATCAAAACAGAACATATGAATCTTAAAGCACTGTTGACTTAATTTCATGATTTTTTCAGCTACCTTGTACAGGTGCTAGGGATCTAAAAAGGTTCAAAATGATGGAAACCAAAATTAATCAAAACTTGAAAAGCAAATTTCCCCTTAAATCAATGAGCTAGTTTACCTAGCTTCTTCTTCAGACTACTAACTTCTTTCTTCAAAGCCTTGTTTTCTGCTCTTAGGCTTGTGTTCAGCTGTTTCATGGTCTTTGCTTGCTTAAGAGCTGGCACTGTCCACAAATATGTATCAGACACTGATTCAGTTTGGCCCATTAGACTTGTACTGCCTTTTAGCACAGCCTTTCTATAATTAGCATATCTCACTGCCCTTTCTTTAGAAACATTTTTAATCTGAGCCACTTCTTCTTGTGTTGCTCTAGCCTGGTTCCTGATAGCTATGACATTTCCTCCTTGGCTAATAAACACCTATTGACTCGTGTCTTTACGCTTGGTTGCATGTACTGTTTTGGTCAAAACCTCAAGTATCTCTGTACTAGGCACTTCTACACTTTTTTGAAACAGCTTATCTGTTGATAGATAGTGCCCGATCTCCTTTTTAAATTTTCTAGTCACTTCAGTCCAAAACACTTGATGCTTGGAAAAAGACATTGCATATTTTAAAGATGTCACACCATGTGCACCACGATTTATACCATCTTGTATAGCAGAAGCAATACAAATTTCTTCTTTCAATACCCACTTTACCCTCTTGTAAAAAATCTCCCAGGCGCTCCACATTCATATCAAACTTGGGAGGAAGCTGCACAAGGATTGGTCCAATGAGATGTTTCCCTAAGCTCACAGAACGATCAATGAAGAGAGAAATTGGCTGATCGGGGTCCTTCAGGCGCTTTAGGTGTGTCCCAAACCTGCTAAACTTCAATGCATAGCAGAAGCCTTCTGGAGCCTGATCCCACCAAGATTCAAATACTTCATGAGAAGGGAGACGATAAAATGTATTGTTGATCTCCACTGTGTCAAATATCTGTGTATAATATTCAAACCATTTCTTTTGCGGCATCCCTTCTGGATAAACTACACCTTTCCAATGCTTATAAATATAACCTGATGTCCCAACTGGAAACATGCCTGAGCTCTTAAACTGCTGCACTAGTGATATCTCCTGTTTCACTATAATAGTACAATCATTTTCTGCAGCATTTCTATCTTTCTCAACTTTCACCATGGAAGAAGTCCTCTGACGAACTTAATAGTTTCTCAAATATCATAGGAATATACTCTGCTAGAGCTCGATTCTATCAGGGCTTCAATGAGAAGAAAATTAGTACTCTTCTAAACGCAACCAATGTCTTCCATTTTCCTTTGGCTCAATCCGACTTGCAAATGGAGCTTTTATGAAATAGAAGTTCAAAAGAGAGCAGTTCACTACATCATTTCATCCCAGTAACAAGTTCACGTAGCTTCACTGCATTAGAGACTGCATAACCACAATAGTCATGGTTAAAGTATGCAAACACATCCAGTCCTTGAGCAAGTTGTTTCTGGATCCATGAAGCATGCTCCTGAAGCTGCTCAGTACTGTAGCAGTGTTGGTAATTTTTTCCATGAAAACGTAGATAGATCCAATCCGCAGTCACAACCTGTGGATGTACGCATGAGATATCTTCATGATCATGTATACAAAGTGAAGCATTATAAGCTCGAAGTAATGCATAAACATCCTCACAGAACCATCTTCTATCCCTGAATTCAACAACCCAACGATATTCTTTTGGGGCAGATTGCAATAGCTGTAGCTTCTTTTTGCCTTTTTTCTTAGGGTCAGTTTAATTTAATTTCCACCATTTTGCCATCAAGGACGTGCTTGTCATCTATAACCTTATCCACGACAGACGTGGCAGCATAAGTCACAAACCCAAATCCCCGAGGCTGGCCCGAGAGACGGTCTCTCATGATAACGGAGTCGGTTAGTTCCCCATACTTTTGCCAAGGAATCTTCCAGCTTTGTTTTCAATTCAGATGCTTCCAAAGATGACATTGAAGTCAGACTTTTCTTCAGATTGATCAGACAACATGGGGGCACATCCTTTATCATCTTCTGTCATTGCAGCCCTTCTATAATTATGAGAAGCAGAATTGACCACAGTTGTACCTGTTCTTTCATCCTTAGGTTCTTCTGCAATGCTTTCCTTCTTATGATTGGCACCTTATTCAAAAGCCACCTTTCTATTAACCTCAACTGTCATTGACAGTGGAACTGATTGAGGACTTTTATCCTGGTTAACAAGCTTTAAACTCTCACTAGAAGGCAAGCAAGCCGGTAGCCATAACTCAGATGAATTACAAACTTCATCATCAATTTGTCGAAACAGGCTTTTCTATGCATATATCATATTCCCACACAACTCATAGGAGACAAAAGTGATATGGGTGAGCAATGGTTTTGGACAAATCCCCAATTTCGTAGCGCAACCAGTGCAAATTATGAATTATGTGCTACGAAATCACCTAAACATTTTGCGCTGCGAAACTGCTAAAAGGGTTCATGTGCTTATTTGCAGACATTTAGCATCGAAATTTTGTCAGTGATAACAGGTGGTAGGATGGCTTCTTTTCCATAAACTGGGAAGTATGGTGAAGTATTCAGAGAGGATTTGGGTGTTACCCAGTCAACCCATAAGGAATTCGTCAAGGCAGAGTACCAGTTACGCTACTCAAAATAAATGGTATTTTTTTATTATGCAGATAAGGTTTTTATTCGTGGATTCTGCGAGACCATTTCCCTGTGGGTGGTATTTAGATGAGTGTTTTAGCACAATACCATATTGCAATGCAAAATCATATAGCTTCAAAGATGAAAAGTAAGTTGCATTGTCAAACACAAGTGATACCAGAATGCCAAAGCATGAGATGATGTTCTATTGGAGGAAGCTTATGACTTCCTAGTCATTCACTTGCTTGAGCGGAACTACTTCTGTCCACCGCGTCAAGTAATTAGTTGTTGTCAATATGTAGCGGTTTTGTTTTGACGAATTTGGGAAAATTTTCTCGATGATGTCTAGGCCCCATTGTTGGAACCGCTCAGTCACTACAACAGGGTGCAGTGGTGATCCAAATTTAAACAGGAATGCAACAAATTATAGATATAACCATATATATAGAGAAGAAGCATAAATAATACTTCATTTCATTACTGTAAAATATTGAAATATGCTTACAAACAGAAATGGAAATAAACTAGCGAGGGTGATGGTAGCATATCTCTGAAAAGAGATGTGGCATCTACATGCATATGAACTGTGTTACAAGGAGGCTCGAAGGCCTATTTATTGTTTAGAAACAATGGAAAACCCTACATTCAAAAACCTAACCCTAGAAGATGAAACACCAAACTATGGGCCCTATTTGGGTAAATTGGTACATCAACTTCCCGAGGGTCGTAACTTTGGCATACGATCTCCGTTTGACGCGCACAATATCTCGTTAGAAAGATCTATCTGAGAACTACAACTTTGGGAAGATCAACATCAGTCCATGGACCCATGTTGCTCCCAGTGTTCCCAAAAAAATTTTGTTTAGGGCCTCAAAACGGCTCTGGAAGTTCACAACCCAAAAAATTGCTAAAAATAGTAAATTGTGCTACAATTAAGGAAACTAAAAAGTTGAAAGAAACAATGGTGGGGATCCAAGTGGACTTGGTAGGTGGCCACCAATATCCACCAGGGTCAAGTGGGGCTGGTGACCTTCGTGTTCTATCGGTGCATCGCTGACAAACCGGGCACTTGCGGGCATAGGCGTGTGCATCCTTGAATAATGTGGAACAATAGAAACTAGCTCGCATAACTTTGTGCGTAGTGTTGTTTCTCACAAAGTGGCCCCCAGTTTTTCCTTCATGAAGATCATGCAAAACCTTCTCCGATTCATGTGCCTCTAGGCATGTTGGAGAGGTAAATCCCCTCTACGGATAGAGGCGATCCCTACTAGCCCAGAACGGGTCTAGCAACAATCAAACAATGCTATCACGCAAGCTCCTAATTGCAAATAAAAGGTAGGCGATGAAGACCTACTTGAGATCCAACGCTTTAGTTTGTAGAAGAGATGTCACCCACGTTCCTTTGCCTTGGCCGGTCACAATCCTCCACTATCCTCGTGAATGGATACCTGCACACACAAAGAGAACAACACAAACACAAGCGTGAAATCTAATATATGCAATTATACATCAGTCAGGAAGGATATAATTCAACATCAACCATTACAAGTACAATGAGAATGGAACCATAATGATAGTCATCTATTATTAATAATCAACAAAGGAGAATACAACGAGCGTCCTGACGTCAAGTCCTCCTCTGGCTGGGTGCTCAGCTACACAAGCCTTGCAAAAGCTTGAAGGGGTGAGGGACAAGCTCTCTCTCTCTTTAGTGACAAGGTCTCCTTACTTAGGTAAAGCCTTATGGATACAAAGAAGGCTTCTTGCAACTCTAATCTTTTGATATCTTCTTTTCAGCACAAGTATTGCCACAAGAGTCAGAACTAGCTTGCTCAAGCCATAGAGACAAGCTTTTATAGAGGAAAAGGAAGAGATAAAGTCAATCCCCCACAATAATGGATTTGGCTTCATCACTTGGAAACTTCCATGGAATGGTGGCAAACTACTTTCCATCCAAGGAGATTCGAAGCCAAACCATCCTCACTCAACTTGGAATCAGTTTGGTGAGTGAGTTGGACAGAACCTTCGGAGGTTTGATTAGTTCAAAAATTTGCCCAAAATGGTTGGCGCGATTGCGACTCTGGGACAGAGCGCTAATGGCGCGCCCTTTCAATAGGATTTTCCCCATTGGTGCTGGCATAATACAGGGCACCAGCACTAATGCAAAAAGGGTTGTTTTTAAGGGAAATGAGCAGGAGATGTCTTAAGGGCATATGAAGCTCATGTTTAGAGGTGAATAATGCAAGTGGTTTCAAATCTTGTCACTTCTCACAAGTCCCGGAATGGGTCCTCCAAGATACGGGAGAGGGGTAATAGGGACGGTGACAAACGGTGACAAATTACTGTGTAACACTCTCCCTCGGGCTTATCTTCCTCTCCTTCTTAGTGAAACCACAACCCTTCTTTTGTTCTCTCCATAGCCACTTTGGACCTTTCTATTAAATTTTGAAATAATATTTACATATCTTGAGTACACCATGGAAGATACTACCATATGTTACATATAAAACATGCTTAGCACAATTAGCTGCATAATCATTCACTAGTTGGTGTTCTTGCAAGTCTATGCACTAGGAATTTCTTACACATATGTTCATTTATTTAAGCTTATATAGTTTTGTTTCCATAACCGTAAAGAATTATTTACAATTTATACATAATTTAATTCAATAGATCCAATGGGTCAAAAATGGGACAAAAATTGGCATACTCATATAGCATTATCAACAAGGAGAAAAGAACAACTCCTAAAGATGATCATCCAAGGAATAATAAACATTGAAAAATACCAACTCATGAGTTTTATTACTTGCTCAACCATTCAATGGATGTATGCCAATGCTACTCCTTGCCTTGATAGATTTGTAGGTTTCAATGTAGAAGAAACTACTATCTATACATCCCTTAAGATTCATATAAAGGAATTGTTGCATCCTTTAAAACGAGAATCATTGGAATTATTCCAAGAAGATACGAAACATATTCACAATACTCTCATTAATTAGATTAGCAATATAGGGAATTTCATGCAAATTGAGAGTCACTTTTGTGAGCCTTTCTCATAAAATATCAATTTCATATTTAGTTGTCACTCTATACATTTTTTTCCAGACATAGGCCAACTACCACCAATTATAGAAAAACCATCATATTTAGATAAACTACCACCAATTATAGAAAAACCATCATATTTAGATCAATAAAAAGTGAGAATTTGTAGACATCGTGTTGTAAACTTGAAACTAGCCTACCAACAATAAGATAAATTGAGCATGTTATATCTACTTATGCCATGTGTTAACAAATATTAGGGATGCAAATCCAATTAGAGAAGATTGAAAGTTCCTTAAGTCTAAAGCAAGCACATTCTTGTTAAGAATAAAATAAAAAATATTTATTGAATCAAGATACATATTTACAATAAATGTACACAATATTCTAATGCTTAATGAATCAACTTGATAAGTACTATTGAGTATTTCATTTGTGAAGATCTAAAATATGATGATGACCAACAATTATAATATTATATATGTAAGACTATGAGTAATGTTGTCACACAAATTTTGGGCCACTATAAAATTGGTGATAAAATTTTGAGAAAAATAATCCCACTTATTATCACATATAAGTTAAGCCCTTCCAACTTATCACCTTATATTATAATAAAATTTCATAATTACATTAAATTTCTATATAACCAAAGAAATAAGACACTAATTCAATTTATAAAATAAATTAATAAAAAACAAATCTTAAATCATTAACTATACATTAATCCAAACTAATATATAACTTTTAAAATAGAGAAATTATTTAAAATATATAATAAACAAGTTCAGCCAGTCACAATAAGATATCAAAATCAAAAACTATTTAACTAAAACCTAAATAAATCTAACCAACTCATACAAACATACTCCTCTAACCTATAATCACATCTAAAATAAAACTTATATAATCAAAACCATTCATCTTACGTCCTTCACATTAAGTGGAATATTCTAACTATTAAATGGAGTCCGAATTGGAATCTGAAATGGTTTGGTCCGTCACCTGGCGGTTTAACCCATTTTCTGAAATCTTATGGGTTTTGGCGACCAGTTGCTCTAGCGATGCCTCCACCTCTCGAAGAGTCGGTCGTTCACCGGGAGTTCTTCTGGTACACATCACACCTATGTTCACCAACCACACAGCAATTCCATGTCCCGTAATTTCACGCACATCACACGATTCCTGTTCTTCATCTTCTTCATTTCTAATCTCCTCCACCAAGTTCCCGTCAATCACCTCCAAGAATCTGTCGGGGAATGCATCGCGCACCCAACTCTGCAATGATTGCCCTTCTTCTGAGAAAACTGGATCTGTGGGCTTCTTTCCCGTCATTGTTTCCAGCACCAAGATGCCGTAGCTGTATACGTCCCCTTTCATTGACTGAGGCCCTCCTGTACCATATTCTGTAATCAATTTATACATAAAACCTTTATCAGTGAATCATCAATATATATATCTGACATACAATATGGTGTATCAGTATTTACCTGGTGCGATGTAACCAACAGATCCTATCACAAGACTTGAGGTGTCCACTGAGGTTGCTGCTGTTGAATCGTCCTGCCCTTCTGCAGATATCATGAGGCGTGAAATACCGAAATCTCCAACATGGGCCGTCATCGTCTCATCCAATAAAACGTTGGAAGGTTTCAGATCGCTATGAACAATGGCGGGAGAGCAGTTATGGTGAAGATATGCCATTCCATGAGCCACGTCCTTGAGAATGCTCAGCCGTCTTTTTAGACTTAACTTGCAATTATTTTCCCTACAATACAAATGCTTATCCAGGCTTCCCTGCGACATGAACTCCATAATCAAACATTTGACCTGCAAGCTTGAGCATACGCCGACCATTCTCACCAGATTCCGATGCCGGACTCTGCCCAGCGTCTTGCATTCTTTTACAAGTCTCTTGTATGCACCTCCTGATGTGGCCGACTGTATAACTTTGACAGCAACGATTGTGCCATTGTCTAATACACCCTTATACACTGACCCATGGCCGCCACGTCCCAGCAGGTTATCCGCGCTGAAACCACTAGTTGCTCTGTTAACCTCTTCCTCACTGACAATCTTCGTCTCCCGGAGTTGGCTCCTGAGCATCCTCCCTAATCTCGCTGAAATAGTTTCCGAAAATGGAGACTTTTTACTACGAAAATATATCAAAGCTATTAAGAGTAGACAAGATACGAATAGCAAAGTTAGGCCAACTGAAGTGGCCACGATAACTATCCTTCTCTTGGAATCATGATGGAATTTACAAGGGGGCATCTCTATCCATCTGCCACAGAGTGCAGCATTCCCTAAGAATGATGTAAAATTCAGTTTTCTGAAAGCTCCAGAGGATGGTATTTCTCCGGTGAAGTTATTGTATGACAAGTTTAAATGCATAAGCTTCTGTAATTTCTCTAAAGAGCGAGGCAGGGGACCGGAAAGCTTATTGAAAGAGAGATCCAAATCTTGAAGGCCAGCAACTTGATCGATTGATGTCGGAATCGTGCCTTCCAATGAATTGTTAGAAAGATTAAGGTAGCTCAGTCCAGCACAATTCACTAATTGACCTGGTATTCTCCCCGAAAATTTATTAGCAGAGAGATCAATTGCTAGAACCATTTGCATTCCTCCCAGTTCGGCAGGCAACCTTCCTGTGAGTGCATTATGTGAGACATTAATGTAGAGCTGTAGGTTATGAAGGTTAGCCACTTTCGATGGCATCACGCCGCTTAGCTGGTTGTAACTGAGGTCCAGAAGCTCGAGCCTGAAACAATCCCCGATACTGTCCGGTATATTACCACTGAATTTGTTGTAGCTGAGATCTAATCTTCTTAGCTGCTGCAAACTTGAAAAAACCTGATGAATTTCTCCCGAAAACTCGTTCTTGGAAAGGTACAGTGCAAACAGAGCTTTCAATTGACTGAATTGATAGGGAATATTACCTTCCAAGTTGTTCCCAGATAGTTGCAGCAGCTGAAGTTTAGACATTCCTCCTAGAGCAGAAGGAACTTCTCCAGAGAGCAAATTGTCCTCTAGACGCAACAGAATCAATCCGGTGAGGTTGCTCATCTCCTGGGGTATCTTACCAGTGAAAAGATTCCCACTCAAATAGAGATAAAGCAGATTTTGAGAAAGACGGCCTATGATTACAGGCAACTCGCCCTTAAGATCATTGTTGTCAAGAGCGAGTGCTTGCAGTTCGGTGCAGTTAGAAAGTGCTCCAAATATGGGAATGGGTTCCGCCATAACCAAGTGATTATCATTAAGGTGAAGTGTCTGTAGAAGCCGAAGCTTGCCAAATTCCTGAGGTATGCCTCCGGTTAAGAAATTGATACCGAGTTCGACAACTAGAAGCTGAGAGCAATTTCCTAAAGATTTCGGAATAGTACCTTTTAATTCGTTTCCCCAGAGATTGAGGAACCTTAAATTTGAGAGCTTTGTACCTATCTCCGACGGGATTTCTCCAGTAAGCCTGTTGCCACCCAAATATATCTCGCGCAGCTCCGTGCAATTAAGCAGAGAAGGCGGGATTCCTCCTCCACTGAGCTCGTTTTGTCCTAGATATAGGTTTCGTATTCTAGTCAGCAAGCCAAGCTGAGAAGGGACAGTGCCACTGAGGAAGTTCATAGACAGATCCAGAAACTCCATAGCAGAACAATTTCCCAAGGATTTTGGCACTTTCCCTGACAATCTGTTCCTGTACAGTGAAAGTTCCTCTAATTTGGAGAGCTTGATTCCTATCTCCGACGGGATTTCACCAGCAAGCCTGTTATAACCCCAGTATAAGGAGCGTAACTCCGTGCAATTAAGCAGAGAAGGCGGGATTCCTCCACTGAGCTGGTTTCGTTCAAGAAACAGCTTTTTAATTCTAGTCAGCAAGCCAATCTGAAAGGGGATAATGCCACTAAGGGAGTTATTTCCGAGATACAGAAACTCCATGGCAGAACAATTTCCCAATGATTCTGGCACTTTCCCTGACAATCTGTTCCCGTACAGTGAAAGGGTATCTAAATTGGAGAGCTTGATTCCTATCTCCGACGGGATTTCACCAGCAAGCCTGTTATAATCCAAGATTAAGAAGCGTAACTCCGTGCAATTAAGTAGAGAAAGCGGGATTCCTCCACTAAGCTGGTTTCGTTCAAGAAACAGAGTTTTAATTCTAGTCAGCAAGCCAATCTGAAAGGGGATAATGCCACTAAGGGAGTTATTTCCGAGATACAGAAACTCCATGGCAGAACAATTTCCCAATGATTCTGGCACTTTCCCTGACAATCTGTTCCCGTACAGTGAAAGGGTCTCTAAATTGGAGAGCTTGATTCCTATCTCCGACGGGATTTCACCAGCAAGCCTGTTATAATCCAAGATTAAGAAGCGTAACTCCGTGCAATTAAGTAGAGAAAGCGGGATTCCTCCACTAAGCTGGTTTCGTTCAAGAAACAGAGTTTTAATTCTAGTGAGCAAGCCAATCTGAAAGGGGATAATGCCACTAAGGGAGTTATTTCCGAGATACAGAAACTCCATGGCAGAACAATTTCCCAATGATTCTGGCACTTTCCCTGACAATCTGTTCCCGTACAGTGAAAGGGTCTCTAAATTGGAGAGCTTGATTCCTATCTCCGACGGGATTTCACCAGCAAGCCTGTTATAAGCTAAGTATAAGAAGCGTAACTCCGTGCAATTAAGCAGAGAAGGCGGGATTCCTCCACTAAGCTGGTTTTCTCCAAGAGACAGAGCTTTAATTCGAGTGAGAAAGCCGAGCTGAGAAGGGATAGTGGCGCTAAGGTAGTTATGTCGGAGAGACAGAATCTCCAGTGCAGAACAATTTCCCAAGGATTCTGGTATTTTCCCTGTCAATCCGTTTCCGTCTAGTGAAAGATTTCGCAGGTTTTGCAATTGGCCGAGATCACTTGGAATACTCCCTGTTAAATAATTGAAGGACAGATTAAGCAGCCTGAGAGCTGTACAATCTTTCAAAGCCTCTGGAATGGACGATATCAAGTCATTGTTTTTGAGGACCAGAAGTTTTAAACGATGCAACTTTCCCAATTCGTTCGGGATTGCGCCAGAGAAACTGTTATAAGCGAGATTCAACGCGCCAAGAAACGTGACATTACCCAAATGTGGAGGTATAGTCCCTTCCAGGCTCATGTTGTATAGATTTAGCCCAGCTACGCGCAGTTTCTGAGGGTGGCAGGTGACACCAGTCCAATTGCAGACATGAAGACCAACATCCCAGTTGGCCAAAGCGTGAGAAGGATCATATATGACGGAGCTTTTGAACGCTTGCAGGGCTTCTATATCGACTTGTATTCGTTCACGACTTTTCTGATAATTATCAATCAGATGGCTGTTTGAACAGACAATGACGAACATTAGTGTGATGGTGATGAGGATGAAATCCCTGGAATTTGCCATCGGCTCTTCAGATCGGCGATAGATAAAATTAAGGGATTATATAAATTTCTCTGGGTTTGGGCTTTCTCCGTGCAATGGCTGCATTGCGGGTATCAAATAGATTTGAGAAATTCCTCACCGAACGAGTCGTATCTGGGGTACAGAATCTTCGTGAGTTTTCGATTTCTGGTTGACTCAAGTCGTGTGGGTATTACCGTGGGCATAAAAAAATAAAGTTAATTATTTTAAAATAATGAATGTGTGTTTTCTGTCGCACATAAGAACGTGGGCTATTTTTTTTGTAAAGCCATAATTAAAGTAAGATCTAAACAAATAGTTAATGAAAGTTCTTTCTAAGTATAAAATTTGTGTTGAAAACGTTAACATGAATAAAAAATATTATGAAAGCGTATGATACCTTGATTATGTTGTTGAAACTGATTTTAATTTATTAGGAAAAATAAAAATTCAATATTAAATTAATTTAGAATGGTTTATAAAAATTCAATATTAAATTAATTTAAAATTGTTTATTTACTATTATATTTAAGTGTTTATATTTGAGTTTATATTAACCTACTCATTCTTTCTAAATTTGGAGGAATATATTTGAGTTTATATTTGTTTAGATATTAACCTACTCATTCTTTCCAAATTCGGAGGAAAATTAAGAAATGGAAATTAAAAGGTATTTTAATTAAAAGAATAACATTTTTACTTTCTCAAAATTAGATGGAAATTGAAAAATAGGAATTAAATTGTGTTTTAATGAGAGGAGTAAATAGATGAACAAAATTCACACATAAGAACATGTGCTATTTTTATTGTAAAGCCATAATTAAAGTAAGGTCTTAATGAAAATTCTTCAGAGTATAAATTTTGTGTTGAAAATGTTAACATGAATAAAAAATATTATGAAACGTATGATACCTTGATTATGTTGTTGAAACTGATTTTAACGTATTAGGAAAATAAAAAATTCAATATTAAATTAATTTAGAATTGTCTATTAATTTTATTATTAAGTAATATTAATTTAGAATTGTTTATTAATTTTATTATTAAGTGTTAAAGTGTTTATATTTGAGTGTGGAAATTTGTTTAGATATTAACCTACTCATTTTTTCAAAATTTGGAGAAAAATTAAGAAATGGAAATTAAAAGGTATTTTAATGAAAAGAATAACATTTATGCTTTCTCAAAATTGGATGAAAATTGAAGAATAGAAATTAAAATGTGTTTTAATGAGAGGAGTAAAGAGATGAACAAAATTCACACGTAAGAACGTGTGCTATTTTTATTGTAAAGCCATAATTAAAGTAAGGTCTTAACAAATAGTTAATAAAAATTCTTTCAAGTATAAATTTTGTGTTGAAAATGTTAACATGAATAAAAAATATTATGAAAACATATGATACCTTGATTATGTTGTTGAAACTGATTTTAACCTATTAGAAAAAATAAAAATTCAATATTAAATTAATTTAGAATTGTCTATTAATTTTATTATTAAGTAATATTAATTTAGAATTGTTTTTAATTTTTAATTTTTATTATTAAGTGTTACTACATATTTAAATGTTTATATTTGAGTGTGGAAATTTGTTTAGATATTAACATACTCATTTTTTCAAAATTTGGAGGAAAATTAAGAAATGGAAATTAAAAGGTATTTTAATGAAAAGAATAACATTTTTACTTTCTCAAAATTTGATGAAATTGAAGAATATGAATTAAAAGGTGTTTTAATGAGAGGAGTAAAGAGAAGAACAAAATTCACACATAAGAAAATATGTTACTTGTTTCATATTAAAAAATTTATGAGCTTCTTGTTTGTTATATGTGGATTATTTCTTCATATAACTTTGATCTATTAACATATGACTTTTTTAATTCTTGCTTAAAGAATCAATTTAGATATTGTTTCACATATGATATTTAAAAAGAACATGATGATGTATGTTTTAGCTTATTATTTGACTCTATTTTGTTGATTGGATAGTATGCATTAACATTGATATAAACTATAAGGTCACATAGAGTTTTATTTGTGTATCTTGGCACTTATTTCATGTATCTTCACACCACGGAGAGGCTTGATCTTTATTTATGTACTCAACTTCTAACCTTATAATGCATTCTAATTAAGAATTAATAGAGAGTGAATTATTGAATCATGTCACCTCAACTCACGAGAGTAAATAAGATCCTTTATCTAACTCAAAAGACAAACATTAGATACATGTGGAATTTGAATCGCAGATCCCTATTGTATTTTAAAGCAAATCTAGATAGGGGAGACAACTGTTAATTCCCTGAATGCAATTATTTTTATGTTAGAGAAAAATATAAAACTTTTTAAGAATTAGGGAACTTAGTGATAGAGTTTCTTAGAACTCTTCTAGCAAGGAATCCATGCTTCTTCATTATTTATATGGCTCATGATGAAAGAAATAATGTTGAAAATGCAACAAGAAAATCTTGATTGAATTTTGTCATTGAATTAAATTAGGAATAAAAATTGTAATTCCATATCAAAAGACAACTTGTATGAGTTAACTAAGTTAATTTGACTTAGTCGGATCAATTAATTCAAGTTAAGGGTCTAACTTGAGTCATGTAGAGTGTCGCCTACTTTATAGGAGCCCTAGTTGAGTTTATTTTGAGTTGTAATTTGATATGGACTTATGCAGGAATGCAACACAATAAAATATACACATAAACACAAAGATGCACTAGAAATAAAACTTAATTTCATTAATATCAAAGAACTGAAATATGCTTACATACAGAAATGGACTTATGCAGGAATGCAACACAATATAAATATACACATAAACACAAAGATGCACTAGAAATAAAACTTCATTTCATTAATATCAAAGAACTGAAATATGCTTACATACAGAAATGGAAATAAACTAGCTCAGACTGATCCAAAATGGATCTAGAATAGACTTCTAAGTCTATGAATTTTCCTCACAAAGGAAAAATGAAAGTCATTGGATGATTTTGAAAAATAGTCTCATGTCGTATATTTTTTCATTCGTAATCCAACGCAATTTGAACGGGCCAAAATGGACTCCAGATGAGGGAGTTATTGTAAAACGAAGATTGCCCATTGTTCTTTGAAAATGAGGCATTTCTTATTAAATTTGGCCTAAGGGTTAATGTTGGCCTTATGCGCTAAAAGCCTTTGTAAATCTAAGTCGGGTAAAGAAAAGGGTAAACATGGAGTTTTATATGGAAATCACATTGCAATAATATGAAGGGCAGACTTAGACCAAAGGCCTTAAGGACCCCCGATTGGTGATCTTCGATCATATCACATTGGGAAAGGCTTACATATGATATCAGAACCCCTGGGTAGGCCGATTGGCGATATGTCGATGTTGCGACGTGTGACAAGGCGATCAACAACGGAGCGGTGTGGAGGCAGACCCGAAATGTTATATTCCGCAACCTAAACCCTTATCAGATTTGTAAGATGTATCAGATCGGAGTGTTGAAGGGATAAAGGCCTGGTTGGAGGATAGAGCGACTTGCAATTATGATGAGTCAGATCGGCAAATCGACATCGGCGAAGTACAGACCCCTGGGCTGTTGCAATTGCGATATGCGATGCACCAATATCATCGATCGGTGATTGGAGAATTGCATCGCAAAAATACAAGGGTCATTGACATGAGATATTGTAATGAGTGTTGATGTGATCGCATCTTGACCATTGGATCACAGAGCTAATCGGACGGTGGAGATTTAAAGGGGAATATTGCATCACTGATTGTGTTAATTCCATGGATCGGGGCTTCTGCCTGTTGCGATTGCGATATGCAATCTAAGCACAGACCCGATGGAATTATAAATGCGATTTCATAAATTTTGAAATCTAAATTTACGAGATTTATTTTTATTTTCCTGTGTATTTATTTTTTTGGCCATTCACAAAGTGATTGCAATATTGCAATGAACACGGACCCAAGAGGGAGATAAGCGCAACTCTATAAAATTTGAGTTCCAGTTGTATTGGCTAATGATGTGTTTTTAACACGTTTCCTGTGTATTTCCGTTATGCTATTGTTTTCTGGATTATGGCAGGAGGAAGGCAAAACAACCAGGTTTCCCACGCCGACAATTCATTCCAATTGTAACTGGTTCTCTTGATTGAAATGCGTGGGTTTCAATGATGAAGGACTATAACTGATGTGTTACAAAAAGCCAGAGAGCATAATTAGCTGAGAGTAGCTAAAGATTGTTGGGATTCGCTTGGAGGTCGAGCGAACCACTGATAACACAAAGAGGTAGATTTATGCTAAGGAGAAGCGCAGAGAAGCCCAAGAGGCTTAGAGATGCTTGAATGTTGAGTGTAAGCCATAGCTAGAGCCAGAGCCAGAACGAGAGCCAAAGCTAGAGCCAGAGCTTGAAGGCCAGAGAGCGAGAGAGCAAGATCGTTGCAGAGCCAGAGAGCCAAGAAGAAGTAGAAGCCACTAGAGGTTGGAGGCAGAACAATAGAGATATCAATTGATCAAGCTATTGCTAGTGTCTGAGGTGTGCTGGAGACAGGAGAAGGAGTTCCAGGGACAAATGCGGAATTTTGAGGGAGTCAGAGAGGCCAAAAGCTCAAGAAGCTCAGAGCACTGACTGAAGGAGTCAAGTCCAGAAAATCCTAGATCTGTCTCCAGAGTATGGACAGCGAATGGGATAAGATGGTATTCTAAACCCATAGGTTCAGTTGTAAACCAATTGAGTTGAGTGTGGAACTTATAACAGAAGTTTACCATTATCCCAAAGAGTCTAGTCAAGTTGACTAGAGATCAAGGAGATGTAGCCCAAGATATCAAGGTGAACTCCATATTATATTGTTGCCTTATGTGCTTTTCTTATTTGCTACACTATTTTACTATTATGTGTTTTATTTTAGTTTAAGAAAATGAATATAAGCACTCAAACAGATTAAAGGCAAACAAAGACATACACCTACTTCAAGTTCTTTTAATTCTGCAAATTATCAATCATAAGCATAGATCTTGGAGATTGTTTAAGCTTTGGAGTGGGAGAGGTTCTTGTAAGCTTACAAGAAGCCTTTAGGTCCCCATTTCAGATAAGGTGGTATCAGAGCTTGGAAAGATCACTACCTTAGGTCAGGTGGTTATATCAAAGCAAAGTTATACCATAGTAGGTTGTATCATGAAGCAGGTTGTATCATAATGAAGGTGGTATCAGATCAAAATGCTTGATTGATAGAACAATCTATATGCTAGTTGACTTGAAAGGTGTTTAAACATTCAAGGATTGATTGTTTGATTGTTTGTAAACTGACTATTGTTGAGTTGCAGAGGTGAAGGGAAAGTTGTTGATAGCCAAGTCCAAGAGAGGACAAGAAGGAATAAAGGTTGAAGGCATTCTTCCAACCCCAAAGGACCTCAAAGCAATCCTTGAAGCACAAGAGGTTTGTTGCAAAAGGTTGCTTGAATAATCTCTTTGTTAATCTTGTTTGAAATTATTTTTTTCATTTTGATAATGACAACTTCTACAAGTGAGTCCTCAAATTCCTCCTTCATCACAAGATTCTGTGATAAAGACATGAAGCAAGACTTTTTCACCATGATGGATGTGGTGAGAGAAATGTATGAGGATGGAAGGAAGAGCATCACACTTAGAGAGCAGTTGAATTCCATGAAGGAAGAGAATCAATTGCTTTCTGACAAATTGTAGGAAATGGAGAGACAACTTCATATTGAAAATATGAACCTGGAAAGGATGCATGAGTTGGAGAAATAGCTCGTTGTTGCCAAAGAAGCCTTAGTCAAGTATCAACTTTAAGAAGAGGTAACAAATTCCAGTTTGTCTTCAAATTCCTCTAAGAATGTTTATATTGGTTCTTTTGAAAAACATACCAGAGGCATAGGGTCCAAGTTAATGTCTAAGATGGGCTATGAAGGAAAAGGATTAGGAAAACATGCACAAGGTATTGTTGAGCTAATAATGGCTAAACATTATTTGGCTTAACTTCAACCTACATCAATACCAGTGCTCCCCGAACCATCATGCAGGTATCCTTCTCGAACACTGTTTTTACACCTACATCATTTAGCTTTCTAACAAAAATCAGATTTCTGGCTAATGCAGGAATATGTAGAACACCTGGAAGCGTTCTAACCCTTCCACCTTGCAACTTCAACTTTACTTTTCCGCGACCAACGATTCTAGCCTTCTTTTCATCCCCCAAGAAGACATCACCACCATCATATTTCTCATACTCGCAGAACCATCTCTATGGGGAGTGAAGTGAAAGGATGCACCTGAGTCAATTAACCATGCCTCATGATCTACATGTGTACTTGAAGAAGCCAAGTACACATCCCCACCTTCATCTGAGGTGGTTTTCGCCTCTGCAGAAGGAGCATCATCAGATCCCTTTCCTTTATCAGGAGCTTTAGATTTACAGTCCCTTTCGTAGTGCCCTTCCTTTCCGCATTTCCAGCACATCACCTTTACAGGTTTTCCTGGAGATTTAGATCTCCCTCTAGATTTAGATCCCGCACTCAATGACTTATTTTTGTTTTTGTTCTGGGACCGTCCTCATACAGACAAGGCATCACCATTCTGGCTCTCCATATTTTTCTGCCTCATCTCCTCTGTAAGAAAGGATGAGACTATTTCATCAAACTGCAAGGCAATTGCATTTCTAGCTATTGCAATAACCAGACTATCCCGCGAATCTGGTAGAGAACACAACAAACTGATGCACTTATCTTCATTTGAAATTTTAGTATCAACATATGCTAACTGACTGACCATAGTATTTAATGTGTTCAAATGTTCTGTCACCTAGTCTCCATCTTTCATCCTTAGGTTATACAACCTTTTCCACAGGAACAGTTTATTCACCAGAGACTTAGATTGGTACAAAGTCCCTAACTTGTCCCACAAAGCCTTCGCCATAGCTTCCCCTGATATATTCAGCAATACTGAATCTGAGACACACAATTGTATTGTGCTCTTTGCCTTCGGATCCAACTTCTTCCATTCTTCATCGGACAATCACGTTGGTTTAGTACCCAGATCTACCACGATCCACTAATCTTTATCCACCAAAAGATCCTCCATCTTGAGTTCCACAACTCGGAACTCTAACCATTAAATTTCTCAATCTCTATCTTTCCACTGCTTGCCATCTTCTTTTACCACTAGAATCTATCTCGCAGATCTCCCACTGACCAGGGTCTACCACAGGCCCGAGCGAAACCCCTCAGCAATAAAGGCATCCCATTGAAGCCAAAAGAAACTCTGATACGAAATGTAGGTTTTAACCCCATACATAAATTACCTGCATACGAATTTTAAAACACATAAAATAAACAATGCGAGAGCATAACACATAAAACACATATACATAGAGATTTTTCCCTGGATCCTAAAACCGGGACTACGGGCTTGATTTTTCATTACGTTTCTTTCAATTTTATAATACATATTTATACATGCCGAAGCATCCAATACCATGGACCGAAAACCATCACGTCCAAAGACATGTGCGAAAATCATGCACAAACTATAGGTGGGTCTGCCCAACCTAACATAGGTTCCAAAACAAACATTTTCCAGGGTGCTGCCTGAGACCCCATAGAGTAGGGTTACCTACACCCCTCAAACCCCCTATGACTCCCCACACTACGCAATCGGCACAATGAAGGGGGGGCTCCACCCCCTTCTAAACCCCCAGTTAACTACGTAGGCTACTCGTGGAAAACATATAACACAACCCAACAATCATATATACCTACTACAAATAAGTTCCATTTTAGTACTTTCTAGGTAAAGCCCATACAAGAATGCCCTTAAATTTGAACTTCAACTTGTTATAGTAGATTCTCACCAATCTGAATCAAATGGGGCCTGCACTAATTGTTATACTCCACAACCTAAATCTATGTGGAGTTATTGGTAATGTTATTATCACTCTCTCATAAAATTATTGCATGCATATCTTCTTGGACTGTAGGATCTGGTTATAGGTGGTAAGCTTTATACCTCTCTTGAGGAATCTAAGTAACCTACATGCTCATTGTTGGTAATGTTAGTTTCACTGTCTCCTAAAATTATTCCATATCTATCAGTAACATATCTATTAAAAAACGAACAGCACTAATTAAGATCATACATTAGCTTGAATTCCATACAAAGAAGATATAAACTGCCAGAAAGATTATAACATATCCACACTAATTAAGATCAAAAGTTAGCTTGAATTCCATATGAACAAAAGAGGAACTGCGAGAAATATTATAACTACATGTCTGTTGTATATAGTGGATATATTTCAACATCATGTCACTTCTCTCTTGGAAAAATGGTTGTGAAAGGGGAGAACATGACATAGAAGTATACCTTTCTCCTCGTTTTTAATATTTCTTTAGGGCTTCAGAGCTATAGGTGCAAACGTGATGATACATTGATTGAGTGATATTCTTGGAACAATGGAAACTATGAATTGAGTGGAAGTAATAAAAAAAATTAAGGCACCAAATAATAGGAGACTGTTGGGTGAACTGCGACTCTGGGGAAAGAAATGAATTGTAGCTTTGGGGAAAGAAACCATAATAGGGAAACAAGTTGTAGAAATATCATAAAGGAAGCACTCTAATTCTAAAATTAATTATACTTTCAAGTAATTCTTCAAGAAAATGATAAATCAAAGAGCACGAACTAAAAATATCTACAAAACATAATGCAATAAATGTGAAGCACATGGGTCCGAAACCCAAAGTGCTCTTGTTGGGCGCGGGATCCCCCAAGGGAAGTTTTGGGGCTTAGAGCTCATATTTTGGTCAAAGATTGTAATTTTGATGTAAAGACTCCACAATTTGTGGGCATGGAGCATGTAGTTTGTAAAAGAGTCATAGGGTTGTCCACCCTTAATTTTGTTAATGTAATGTCGGCTGTAGAGATCTACCCATGGTATGTGGACGATGGGATTGTATAAATAGAGCAAAGCTCTAAGTAGTTAAGAGATCAATCTAATGATGATAAGGATGAAGAGTTGAGTCATATCTGAAGTGTAAAGTCTAGTTTTTAGTCGTAGAGTAGGAGAAGGATCTGCAACTAAGTGCGTAAAGGCCTAGTAGTCCGTAGCTGGGTGCGTGGACCCATGTAGCTGAGTGTGCAGGGTGAGTCGATTCTGCAACAGTTGGAAGTATCAATAAAGAGAAGTTTCCTATCCTTTCTGTGTACTTATTTCTTGTTTTATGCATCTGTTATCTTGGGTATGAAATTCACTTCTAATATTATATTATGCGCGAATGTGTATAATTGTGTTGATTAAGTGAACGCAAGATAGAATAACTGTTTAAGTGAAGACAAGTAAGGTATGTTAAGAAGATAAGTAAGATATGAAATGTAGTTTGGGGAAATAGCATAGGTCACTGCCATAACAATGTGAAATCATATCGACCCCTCATTAGGGCTGCGCGAAGGATGATTATAACAGATCGTGAAGGTATTGAAGGTTACAATAGTGTGCGAAAATACCTGTGTGACGGCAGACATAGTTGTACTAAACCAACATTACAGACATCTCAAGGGTGCGGAAACTTGGTTCCAGCATCCCCCCATACTGCTTCGAGTGAGACTTCAGTCCATGCTCAGCAGGCTGATGCCGAAAGGGCCAATAGTGTAGGGATTTGTTTGGCTAAAAACTCTGAACCTGGGTCAGACCCCCATAAGCCAACAAATGGTTCTGTTGTCGTGATCAGAATCTGCATAGAGATGTCTAATGTCGTATCAATAGCATCCAACTAAGAAATAAATTGAAGGCTAGTTGGATAGAAGAATTCACGAGTTAGCGACGCAGGAGAATAGGAACTTGTGACTATCAAAAGAAGAGAAGTTAGACTGCTACATGTACAAGAAGATCCATGAAATCTTCTTTGTGTCCTTCCCTACTTAGCTATACTTGTGGATCACGAAGCTAGCAGATAGCCAAGGAATGTGGAATCTTGATGGTCCTATTGTGTGGACCCTAGAGTTAGTGTGAAGGTTGGAAGCATCGGTGGATACGATCGTGTGTGTCATTGATCATTGGCTCAATCGTATTATAGGAGGATTCGTTACTGAGTTCGCGGTTGACACCTAAGTTAGCTACAATGAGGCATAGAGATGCTTTCTCAAAGGACCGTGAGGTAAATACGTAAAGTATTTGAATACTTGGATTAAAATGCTATTGTGCGAAAAGAGGGTTATGTAGTTACCTCGATGATCAGGGCTATGCGAAGTGGCAAAGATTACAAGAACAAAGGACATAAGGGACTAGATGCTAGCCCCTTGATTTCACCTCCACTTGGGGATCAGGAAGAGCTCGCAAAGGTCTCATCGTGAAGTGCAATCCACTTGATAAGAAAAAGAATTCCCTGAATACTACCTCCACCCACACAGCCACCAACTTCACCACCATCACCTCCATCTTCACCCATACCCACTCCACCACTACCATGATTAAATATGGAAAGCACAGTGAAGTTGCCTGTGTTCAAAGGTTTGGGAAATGAGGATCTAGACAAATTCTATTTCATGGTAAGGGCTATATGGGAAATGAAAGGAGTTACAAATGAAAATATAAGGAAAGAAACACTAGTTAGTGCCCTACAGGACCGCGCACTGAAGAATTCCAATGATAATCCAAATGCAGGAATCACGGATATCTAAGCAACGTTAAATAAATAATTTAGCGGGTCGAAGTCTGAAGCATAGTCGATCATTGGATTCAAAGAGATCACTATTCTACCAGGCAAGACTCCTTGGGAGTTGAATCAAAGGCTGAAATGTATGATTCACAAAGCTAATATGAATATAACAGATGGATAGCATCGCAAGTGGTTTCTAGCTTTGCTAATGCCACATTTAAGGAGTGCGCTATCGCATTAGAAGATAACAACTTAGGCAGAAGCCCTGGAGATTTCCATGGCACTGCATGAGACCCCAATGTAGGATCCTAACATAGGAGTTCAGTAGATCCACACATAGATGAAGATTTTATGCCTTGAGATGCAGAGTCTGAAGCATGATAAGACAACTCTACCAGAAGTGTGTGAAGTGGTATGCTGCATAAAATGCAAGGGTCAAGGTCATGATAAGGACTACTGCCCGATTTTGACAAATTACCTCCCAGGAGGAGGACTGATGCCTTTAAGGCCAAAAGCTCAATCATGACCTAGTGTGACACCTACTTTGTGGTGCACAAACAGTCAAATAGCTGGAAAACATGCCACAGACAATTGTCACTTATTACGGAAGTATACACAAAATTCACAACAATTGTTCTTCATCTTTTGTAGGTTGGCGGGACATGATGAGTGCACTTGTAGAAGCTGTGAGTTGATGATGGATATAACTCCCACCTACAGAGTTCAGGCCGAAACATGGCCCCTTGACTAGAATGTAGGAGTGGCACAAATAGGATTTCAAGGGCATGGACAAGGTCGAGGCAGAGGAGGACCTGGAAGAGGTCGCGGAAAGTTGATATGCTATAATTGTAGAGGGCGAGGACATTATGGCCATGATTGCATGAATCCAATGCACCTGTCATGTTTGTATTGCACCTTGTTTGATCATGAGACAAAAGATTCTCCTACGTTGATAGCTAGGATACGCGACAAAGGAGTGCCACCGCCTCCCCCGAATTAGAACCTATAGATGATGATGTTTGAGCCACGCGAGGAAGATTTGAATGTGAACATTTTGCACAGAAGTGGAATTCTGACGAGAGATGACAAATAAAACAACCAAAAGATAGTACTTGGGTTCGCAAGGCTCCAGCAAAAGAAGTGGAGTTTGATTTGGAGCACACTCGGAAAACCTTCATGGAAGCTAATAAGAGCTTTGTTGATGCCTTCACTTCAAGAAACAAGGATAAACCGGAGTTGAAAATGGACCCATCTATGCTCACAACGTTCTTGGAAACCTGTATGAAGTTACTGCATGACAGTAAAGATGTGAAAGGGTTACAGGAACTCATTAACAGATGCGCTGGGACCACACTAGGAGAACTGCGCGTAGTCTAGAAGATTGGAAAGCATAAGACAAGGACGGGCTGAGAAATGAGGCTAGCAGTGTAGATTAGAGAATAGGAGATGGATCAAGTCATCCTGTATTTGGGATCGAATGCGAATGTTCTTCCAAAACATACATGGGAGTGAATGGCAAGACCTGCACTATAGTGGTCTCCAATTTAGCTGAGGATGGTGAAGCAACATAAAATAATACCCATAGGGTGATTGCAGGGAATAACTATGGATATTAAGGGAGTGAGCACGCTGGTGGACTTTGAAGTTATAGAGATTGTTGATGATAGCAATCCCTACCTAGTGCTCTTAGGAATTGATTGGTCCACTGACATGAATGGGGTAATCAATCTGAAGAAGTGCAAAATGATCTTTGAAAAGAAGTCACTACATGTAATTTTACCCCTTGACAGATCGAGCTATACGGAGCCAATGCACGACTATGAAAGTGATGATGATCAAGACTACATCTACAAGATAATAGTGTGAGACCAGGACTAGGTGAATCCCACCATAGATGGGTGGATTGCATGGGAGCGCGAAAGCTCCTGTACTTTAGATTCGGATGAGGAAATAGAACGATGATAGAATTAGTTACATGAGGTAACTACCCTAAATTGTGATATGATGGTAAGGTCGTTGTGCTGAATATCGACAAAATTAAGAGAACTTCCTACTTATGACGGTTTAAGTCAGTGGATACCTTCTTGGATAAATTTGAAAAGGAAATGTCAAAAAAGAAATGATTCTAGGCCTTAGACTCGGTACTGCATGCTATGACCATGAGATGGTGGGGTACGCACAACGGGAGCTTTCAATACTATTGTGAATGTAGGAGAATGATACACACATGATTTTGGAAGCGTAGGGTGCGACTAACAGATAAGTACAATGGACAGGATGGTTCACACGCACATCTAGCTAGGAGGATGCAGGCCTATGGAAACGAGCCCCAACCTGCGTGGATGCACATGTACTCTGCGCTGAAAGACCTAGTCAATAAGCATGTGTTGGGGGGACAAAGGTGCAAATGGCTCTTAATGTTGGGAAAACATTATACAGGAGGAGTTATCACACAAACGATTCTACACACAGAGGCACTCAAAAAGGTGTGGAACGCACTAAACAGGGTATGGAATGCGGAACAAAGTGATTGGGACCTGCACGTACCTATAGTATTATGGGCTTATAGGACGACATGGAAGAAACTGATGGGACAAACACCTCTTATGCTTGTCTATGGAGTGGAAGCCTTAATTCCCATGGAATACATTGTGCCTAGTCTGTGCATAGCAGCACTCATAAATATGATGGATCACGGAGCCTTGGAGGAGAGGCTTGTGCAGTTCGAGGAGCTCGAGGAAGAATGATTTTTGGCTAGATTTGACGAGTAGGTCCAACTGAAATGCAAAAAGGCTTGGAACAATTGAAATATTGTTGCACACCTTCAAGGTGAATGATTTGGTATTGTTGTATGATAGTAAGTTCAATAAATTCCCAGAGAAGCTCGGAATGCATTAGTTGGGACCATATGTTATTAAGGAGATCACAAACGGTGGTGCGATGCAATTGATAAAGTTAAATGGAGAACTCTTCCCAGGAAAAGTCAATGGTAGTCATTTGAAGCCATACACAGGGGGCTCAGCCATTTGACTAGCTGACAAAAGCACAATCTTAGTGCTCCAGGCAGCTCAAAGGAGGCGCGGGACTATAAACTACTCTTCCCGGGAGCTACATGATGTCGGGAGTGTATGTAGTAGTGAAGTGTCCCAGGGCCTGCGGCAGTGCGAGGGTCATTGTGCTACCATGTGGTTTATATGGAAAGTGACCGTTAGAGTCATTATTCATGATGTGATGCTTGGTTTGAGACCAAATGGAGCGTGTGGCATGCATTTAAGGAAAACTTTATGGACTAGATTCTTGAAAATCTGTCGCCAATCAAGCATTAATGGATCGAATGTGGGGAGAACGGTCAAATTCAAATTCAAAAGGTGTTATAAATTACAAAGGGTTGTCTAGCAAACAACACTTGGAAATTTGAGAATGGAGTTGTTGTGCGCTCAGACATTAATGAACCCAGAATTGTTCTATCTTCTGAAGAAAAATTCATTGCTTGAGAAATTATCCAAGACATTGATAGAATTGTGGAATCGTAGTATGGTAGCACCTGAAGAAGCCATGGATACTAGAGTAATGACAACCGAGGAAGCTACGCAGGCCAATACAGAAGTGGAAGGCCCAGAAAGTGTTGGGATAGTCACAAAAATCCCTAAATCACCGCACATGCTGAGACCCAATAAAGTCAAGCAGGCCATGGTATTGATGTGCGTATCACCTAGAAATCCACTGAGGAATAGGCTCACCATGGAAGAAAAAGGTAAGGCTATCAATTTCGAGGTCGATGAGGAGGAATAATTTGAAGAAATCCTGGTAGAAGAGGAGGATGTAGAAATGGAGGTTGAAACCTAGGGTGCAGACCTCTTACCAGGCTGCCTGCATATGTTCTTCTGTGGAAGGGTAAAGAAAAGGTGCCCAAAGATATCGATGAGAGAAAGAGCTCTCTATAGACTCTGTGGCTCCCTGACGATGTTATTTTTTACGAAGCACACTTGGGACAAGTGCTCGTACTAAAATTTGAAGACTAGGATCTCAGGGACCAAGAGAAGTTCCCACATTTGGCAACCACGCAGCTAACGCGGCAAAAGAAAGATGCCCCAACTAGACTCATAGAGTTCGAGCTGTGCCAATGGCCGAGAGGAGTTAAGAAAGAAATGTTACTAAACCATTTTTGTCATCAAGCAGCTACTCTGCTTGGTGCATGATGGGTACTTATGGCTGGAGGAGCCCATCTCCATCACAAACCATTCGATTCATAGAATTACTCGACTCCCTTGCAAAGAGGAGAACCCAAAAAACATCTTGGAGGGAAAGAGTTATGATTTGGCCATCATGAAAGCCATGAAGAAGAAGTTTAAGTTGGAGAAGAAGAAGAGAGGGTACGCCATTTCTAGCATCAACAACCCTCTATTTAATGTCATGACATGGATATTGGTAGGGAAGGTTTTGCGGAAGAGTCACTCAGATGAGGTGCCTGAACCAGTGGTTTCATTAGCAGCGAAATGCACAAAAGGGGTCCAATTCAACTGGGCAAACTATTTATGCAGAGATTTCCTTAAGAACTACCACGAGGCACAGGAGCAAGGAAAAAATTTTCACTATTTGTGGCTTCTGTTATTAATAGTACTAGTGGAATGGGAATTTCTTGAAGATATCCAATTCTCGACGATTGCGCAAAACCTTCCAGAGGCAATGATGTATGATTTGTTGTGGAAACCAAGGATGCACAAAGGATAAGGGACAACAAAATATTTTGGGTGTTCATGGATATCAACATCAGAATGGCGATTAATCACAAGTGGCGGTTATTTCCCATGGTCTACAATAGTCTACAGAGCTTTGCATAGTTCAAGGCAAATTTCCACCATGTCTACATGAAGGCGCGAAGGGACCCTATGAAGACGTTGCGCGAGTTACCCTATTTGGAGACTGATGATGTCATATTTGTAGTCCTTGAGTCGTGGCTGCTGGAGTGGCATGCTCCAACTAGCTCTATAGTGGAAGTGGAGAAGTCCTCCATGTAGCAGAAGAAGGAAGAGGTGAAATTGCAGATGGCACAGTTGGTAGAGAAACGTAGGAAGGAAGAAGAAACGACTAAAGCCTAAGCAATGAGCGGCACTGCAAAGTTGGTAGAAGAGAAGTAGAAGATAATAGAAGAAGATGCGAAGGACAGAAGTTGCCTTTGCCTGAGCCAGAGACCAATACAGAGAAAGGTGGCATAGACCCGCAAACAATGTCCACCCAGCTAAAACGTCCGTGCCTGAGAGAGCAGGTAGGGCCGTGAAAGAAGTCTTAGGCTTCAAAGGCTTCATTCGACTCAATCACCCTCACTAAGTAGGATCTCCATGATAGTGGAAAGACGGTGAGGGACGTCACCATGGAGGTCCTCTAGCAGTTTGAGGAGAAACACCAGATGGTGTTGGGGACTCTCTGGATGTAGATACAAGAGTTATAGGTGCGCACTCCACAAGCTGGCACTGTGTCAACCTGTCTCGTAGTAGGCACATCTACGGTCGAGGAAATGTTGCAAGCTCGGATGAGTAACACAATAGTGCTACTAGATGGCACACTAATTACAGAAAATGAGGTTGACAAGCCTATGGTTAGTGCTCTGAAGGGAATTGGATTAAACATGGTTGCACTCCCTCGAGAGACACTCTATATTTTGCAGGATGGAGTCACTACAGAACTATGAGCCAGGATGTATCGCACTCTCTAGGTAATGAGCAAGAAATGCATCAACATTGAAAAGTTGAGCCTACAGTGCGACGAGGTAGTGGCGCAAAACATACAGATAGTGTAGGTGGTGGAGGAAGCCTGCTAGATGGTCCTAAGGTTGGCCATCAAGTAGAAAAACCGATGGAGGGCCACATCCAGAAGTTAGTAGCAGGGGTGCGCAATGCCAGAGAGGAAATGAAAAGGGTTCAGCTAGTGTTGAACCTTCAGATAGAAGAACTGCAGTTGAAGGTGTTATCACTTAGGTTTTAATTAAAGTTGTAAGAAAAGGAAAGGAGGCCGAGGTAACCACAAACCAATCTTTTAGATACAGAATCTAGCCAATCTGTATCCAGAGAGGGCTCTCTCTTTATTATTTAACTTTGTTTTGAACGGTATTAGGATAGTTATGAGGTTCAGGGGTTTTGCTTGATTTTTGGATGGTGAGTTTCAACAGAGAAGAGGTGAAAGACTGAGGTTCAGCCCATTGTGCTAATGGAGTCAACAAGAATGGTTTTCTGGATTTGGTTTCTTGACAGAGGATGGTTCCACGGGACAAGGTAGTCAAACAGGGAACAAATAAAAGAGCTAAAACAGATGGAATGGGTTCAAATTGGGTGAAAAGCAGTTAAGAATCTTTCAACCTATTTAAAAAGGGAAAATAGTTGATTACTAATAAAGAGAATTTAAGAATTATTTAACAAATAATCAACATGAAAGAATGAGGAAACATGAGCAATTAAGAGTTACATTGTTTACTCTAATTCTGAAGAAAACACAGAGAATGATAACGGATGAAAGCAGAGTGCATTTAAGCAAATTCTGAATTAATCTTTATCTTCATCATTCAGATTCTAAAACACGAGTGATATAAGGAACAAGAAAAACTTTAAAACATAGATATATGAGACTTATTGTTCTTATGCTCGATTCAAGAATCCTGTGGCAAGTCTTTTGCTTCGATTCTTCATCTAGTGAGCCCAATAATAGTTGATTCCAATAGCTTTCTATTCAAAAACTCAATGTTACAACGAAGTCTAAGAATGCCTCATCAACCCCAAATACTTCGATTGGGGAGGTATTTATACAAAATATCTCACAAAATATATCATGGAGATAATATCTAGTGATGACTCATCATTTTTACAAAAGATAGAGACAAATAGCCTTGATAACAGGGAAATGTTCTATGCTGGCTGCTCTGTCTTTGTCAGTTGTGCTGGAGGTAGGCCTTGTGAGTCAGTTTACAGCTGTCTTCCAATGATACTCTATGCTATCTATTTCGACTTTGTCGTATATTCTTCCACTCTGATCTGATACACTTTTGACCTGTATGACGCTCATTCATCTCTATTTACTGCATCATGGTAAATGGCCCAATATTTTCATTCTACCAAAGATACAAAAGATACCAAAGATAAGCTTATAAAATTTGTAGCATATCCTCCCACCATTTCTGTTCTGGTAATTTATGTCTCTGCAGCTTCCTTAAAGTTTCATCAGTCTCTGTATACCTGAAGAAATTAGGTTGGATGGTGAATAAATGTTTCACCTCATGCTTAATGTAGAATAAACTTTCCAAGTTGTCATAGAGGACTTGACCAGATGGAAGTGCTTTCACTCCTGAAGCACTTGTTGATGAATAAATTTTATCAGCAGCATATTTATTCAATTTGTGTGCATAATCTACATGTTTCATCACCTGGTCATTACTTGTTAAAGGACTGGGTATACCCTTATCCTGCAAAACTGCAATTGTTTCTGTGAAATAATTAATCTCTACCTGCATGCATCTCCTTTCGAAATTTTGCATCAGATTTCTCTTAGTTAGAACTCTCTTGATTTCCAGAATGGTGCCTATCATGTCTGTGATTTCTTGTGCTTCTAGTTATTCGCTAGTCTTGGTGTTCAAGAAATGTATTACTCGGTTGGCTTGTTCAGTCATCTGTCCCAATAAAGCTCTTGTCTTTTGAATTTCCACTTGGGCTACTCTTACTAAGTCAATCTACTCATAAATAGCTTGGATTGATTGCCAAACATTACTAAGGGATTGATTAATGTTGGCCCACAAAATCCCTTTTATTTTTGCCAGAGGTTTATCCAGAGTGAGATCAAATTCTAATGTTCTTACTTTGTTCTCTAATGTTTTAACCTCCCTTATTTTCTCTGCCACATTCATTTTGGATTTGTCATAACCCTTTTCCACCTTTGCCAATTGTTGCTTTATATGTTCCAATTCTAATACTTGGAGCTTCAATTCTTCCATGGATTTTATCAATTGCTCTGTGGTCATATTAGTACTACTGCTTGGTGCTGTTGCTGTTGCTGATGTACCTGTGATGACCTCTGCTGTAGATGCTGGAACATTGGGAGCCAACGTTGTTCCAAGTGTGGAGGGGGTTGCAGCTGAGACTGTAGGAATGATTTCAGGAGGCTGGGAGGTGGATTCTCCCTGTTTTTCCTTTAGTGCCTTTTCCAATGCCTGCTCTGTATCGGTTGATCCTTCGTTGAGTTTCATGAGCAAGTCCATCATGTCTTCTTCTGATTTTTGTTGTATAACTTTTGCAGTCTGTGGATGCATGGAAGGAGGCAATTTTAGTTGTTTTCTTAGGGCAGTAATGTCCTCTTATTTCTTCTTCATTAGTGCCTTTATGCCTTTAGCATCTTTGGGATCATGTCCCAATTCAATGATAATCTCCTCCAAAGATTTTATCTTGTTGTCTTTAGCCAACGAAGAATCTTTCTCCAAATGTAGTTGAGCAGAGGTATTGTCCAAGGAGTTTTGTAATTTATGAGCCAACATCTCTTTATCAGCCAGTGTGGAGTAGACCATCTCTCTAGTCTGTTTATGAAGCTCAATCTGGTCCATAGGATGAATTTCCTTGGATAGGACCTCCAAATTTGTCCCGATGTAATCAGCTGTTGACTGTGGTTGTTACACCTTGGGCTTAAAGTAACTCATGACCATTTCGCCCTCCTTAATGTCATAGGATGACATTAATATCTGCTAGTTTCTGGGGGCAATCTTAAGACACTGGTTGTAAATTTGAAGCCTTAGTGGGTCATTCCTTGCCTTTATCCCTGTGAATGTCCTTTTGATATCCGAGGCATGTTTGCTTTACGGCCTAGTGGATGAAACTTCCACGTTGTGCTGCCTTTCTAGCTATTGCCTATGTGAATTAGTTGATGTTTCTATCACTGGAGAAGTTTGCTGGCTGACTGCCCTTTAACCTCTTATACTGTCTATTGTTTCTTCAATAATTTCATCTTAAGATAGGGGATTCAATCTCTACCTCTTTGCACCCGGTTGTTCTGCAGGTCCACTGATAGGTGTGTGGTCTTCTCTGTCTCTTTTCTCATTTTTTCCTCATTTAGAGGAGTCTGTAATGTAGGAATTTCTGCTGCTTTAGTTTGGACTAGAGGAATCTACCCTTGTTGATCTGCCATTGCAGGCTACTCTGTATTTGCCACTTCTTTGCCCTTGGAGGTTCTTGTGACTGGTGTACTGGTTCCCTGTACAGGATGCTAAGAAGTTCCAACAGAGGATGTACCAACTTTTGATTGTTGAGGTAGTTTGAAAGATACCTGTCCAAAAGAGTCCAAGTCAAGGCTTTTTTCAAGATATTTCATAGCTTTTTCCATCTTTTCCTATTCGCTAATTTCTTCTATTAATGTCCCTTCTACCCATTCTTCTTGATTTGCATACTGTTCAATTGGTAGGATCCTATGATGTACATAAACTGACAGCCTATTTCTTACCCTTCTGTCACTTATAAAACTATTTGGGTCATATGGCACCCACCAAAAGCTTTTCTTCAAATTTAGGTGATCTCCAAAAATCTTGTCAGCTTCTTGCCAAGCATCTCTAGAATTGATGAGATAAGGGCCTAACTGGTTTTTTATTCTCAGTTGAGCCTTTTTCTTTACATTACAAAAGTGGGCTAAGTCTGCACTGATGATATGCCTGAAATATTCTAATGCAAATAATCTCATGGGCACATATTTGGGCAGCTTGAAAGGGCAAAGCTCACACCCATATATTCTAATCTCTGTTTGATTTTGGTATAGGTACCAATCACCTATCTTGTACTGTTTGGAGAGCTGCAGAATCTTTTTCATGTCACTAGAGATTCTGGGAGGGGAGGCTCCTATCAGCAGAGCAGATGCTTTATGTACAAACAAGTCAATGAATTCATTATAGGTATAAGGGCACTCAAAGGTATTGTGGAAGACTGAGGTCCAGAAGATCACAGACCTTTGATTTCCCTTTGATTCCAACCTCCTAATGGGGAAAGAAAAACTGTCTGGATGATAATACAACAGAAGGTGATATATGAAAGATGTGTACTTGAAGACTCGTTCTCTATCCAGGTTCAAGAATTGATCATGGATTTTATTAGCAATGAAAGTAGCATAGTTATATTTGATGGCAGGGGGTTGTCCTGGGGTTAAAACTAACAGTAGAACTAGGGTAATCTCATCAACATACTCATTGATATTAAATCCCAAGATCCGGGATATCATGTCAAAAATAAGTTTTCCAGTGTCAGTGAACTAGGTCTGCATATAGGGAGGTGGGCCTTGACGCTGGTGGTCTGGTTTCATAAACATATGAGAAATATGGGTTATTTCTGAGTTAGACAATTGAGGAGCTTTTTCTAGCAGATACCCCATGGACAGATGAGCTAGGGGCTCAGTGGAATGGAAATGTATCATCTCATTGATGGATTCAACACTTATGTGAAAAAGAATAGTTTGAGATGGGGACATGACTACTCTATGGATAGGGTCATAATTGGCACAACACTGATGAATGATGTCTGGGAAAACATGACCTGAGGGAATGAAATACATGGGAAGGTTAGATTCCCATAACCCAAAAATATCAGAGTTGTTTTGATAGCTATCCCTGATTTGGCAGAAGGCTTGAAGATGGTTCACATTTCCATACAGATATTTTATTTGGAAATCTTTGTCGGCCAGAGCTAAATAATCCAAGTCTTTATGGGGTGCATTCATAGGCGTGACATTCAGGGCTACGAGAGCTTCCATGTTTGGTTCTTGTGTTTTCAAACTGGAATTTGGGCTTCTGTGGAAACAGTGGAGTAAATAGCAGGCTTGGAGATATTTTTATGAATTTTTATAATGATTTGAACTTGAATTCAGCTCCTTTAGGTAAAATTATCAGTGAAAAATCGAAATTACAGGGTAACTTGGTCGAATGGATATACCTAGCTTAAGGAGACAAATTGTGCAATTGCAGGTTGAACTGACTCACGGCAGAGCGCATTGTTGTGGTTTGTCTGGTTGGGTGGCACACTGAACGCTCGTGCAATCAACTGGACGTGTTTTGCATGGAACATTGTTTGCAAGGAAAAATGGCGAAAATGACATTTTCTCGTGGTTTTAACGAAATCTAGGCTTGGCGGGGGATTTTTTGGCATTTATTGCATGGATGACGTCAGAGCAATGGCACGTCCTCTCTCTTAGTGGAGGGTGGTAAGCGGTTTTCCCTTCACAACTTTTGGGGTCGAGTGGTTTTGGATGGGGGGCAAGTGAGTAGGTTAAATGAGTGTCGTGTGTCCTTGGTATGGCGGCAAAACCGCCGATTCCCCGTGAGTTAAATAGAGGAGATGAAGGGTGGCATGGTATGATCATCGGCTGTTGGATGGTCGGGCCCAGATTTGATGGTGGGAGGGCTTCAGAAATGGCGGAGAATTATTATATGCGGGCCCAGGTTAATAAAATTTAATTTAATCGTATCGGACGTGTTCTGATTGGTCAGGGTTGATTGGTTATTAATTAACCAGAGGTTAATTAATCCCATATGGCGCATGGGGTTTGGGTTATTAATAAATTTCAAATAAATCTATTAATCCCCGTTTATGCATTGATACGGTCGTATTTCGATTGGGGAGGGGATATGTAATATTGGGGTTTTATACATAATACACGAGATGGGTATATTGTAAGGGATTTACACATAATAAATGTCAAAAATTAATATGAAAATGAATTGGAAGCTAAATTAAACCTTTTGCATATATGTTTACACTTAGGCTTTGAAGGAGAAAAAGGGGTTTATATGAGAAAGGTGTCCATTTTCATAAGTAAAATAGTGTTTTGCTTAGTCAGTCTTCATGAAATGGAATGAGTGGTTTGTGAGTGATATTAAGAACAGATCTTAATACTTTGGGAGAAAATTAGTGAATTTCAAGGGAAGAAATATGGAGGGGAGTTAGTCATGAAACCTTGCTTCGATTTGAGGTGCATCAAGTGTAATATCCAACATGGCACTTGTGATTAAAGGTTAACACATGTGGAGACAAAATCTATCACAAGTATCATTCTGTAACACCATTGTACCTACCCTGCCTACTTGGTCTAGCATTTCTTCTTTTTTCCATGGGTGCATTTGGACTGGCAAACCCTCATCACCTTCTTTTCTTTTCATGGTAAGCCTACCTAAGTCTGCACTTATAACATCCAAGGGCCCAGATTTAACTGTTGAGCTCCTTTGCTTCTCTACCTATCTACTTATCTACCAAGATTGAACAGTTTGGTCAGATTTTATTCTCTATCTCTAAAACATGAAATTCAAACATGCACTAGCCAATATTAAGTTGTTTGGCATAAATCAACAAGCTGCACACAATCATATTGCTACAGAAAACAAACTAGTAGTGGCATTTTGGACTTGTACACTTTCCTGGTCTTTTTGTTTGGGGTTCATTGACCATTTGATTCTTTTTTTTCCCTTTTCTTTTTCTTTTAGGGCATACCCTGTTTACATTTTTTGAATTTTTTGTTTTTTTGACAATATGGAAAACCTTTGCAACAAGAGAAGGTATGAACATATTAGAGCTCATCAGTGTCAATCATGAAATATGAAACCTATTGGTATAAGAGCATAACAGAAGGTGTAATCTTCAAATTTGGAAAAGGTTAAGGAACAACGCGCCAACACGATCACAACAGTAATAACGGCGGTCAACAGTGCAGTGATAGACTGCATAAAGTTGTTTGAGTAATTGTTCGAGGTCCTCACCACACCGCAGGAGGACCCTAGCATACAATGCCTAGATATGTAGGTGCATGAGCTGCAGTAGAGATACAACGAAGTAAAAGGGACCACGCAGATGGTTTCACTTACACGGAGGTTCATAAGGATGCAACAAGCTAAAGCACTCAAGGAGCAGGTGGATTCCACTCGACATAAGGAAGCTGTTTTAAAGGCATGCCTATAGTCGTGGATCGATGAGGCGTACACCATTACAGGCTCCATTGAAGCGAAACTCATGTAGTTGCAAGCAACACAGGAAAGCATCCAGGGTAGTAGTTCTACCACAACGGTCACTGAGTAGCGCGTCGAGGAAGTACAACAGGCAGTTGCTCAGTGTGCTACCAAACTTGTAGTGATCCAGTTAGAGTTGGGAGATCTTTGTGCAAATATCTCTGCATTGACAAAGTAAATTGAGGGTGAGTCATGATTTTTATGTTGGGGGCCTGTTGGGCACGGGATCCCCCAAGGGAAGTTTTGGGGCTTATATCCCAGATTTTGGTCAAAGATTGAAATTTTGATGTAAAGACTCCACATTTTGTGGGTGCAGAATGCGTAGTTAGTAAAAGAGTCATAGGGTTGTCCGCGCTTAATTTTGTTAATGTAATGTCAGCTATAGAGATCTACCATGGTCCATGGACCATGGGATTGTATAAATAGAGTGAGGCTCTAAGTAGTTAAGAGATCAATGTAATGATGATAAGGATGAAGAGTTAAGTCATATTTGAAGTGTAAAGTCTATTTTTGGGTCACATATTAGGAGAAGGCTCTGCAGCTAATTACGTAGAGGCCTAGTAGTCTAAAGCTGAGTGCGTTGACCTCTAAAGCTAAGTGCGTAGGGTGAGTCGAGTCTATAATAGTTGGAAGTATTAATAAAGAGAAGTTTCCTATCATTTCTATGTATTTATTTCCTATTTTATGCATCTGTTATCTTTGGTATGAAATTCATTTCTAATACTTATATAATGCAAAAATGTGTATAATTGTGTTGATTAAGTGAATGCAAGATAAAATAACTATTTACATGAAGATAATTAATATTTGTTAAGAATATAAGTAAGATGCGTAGTGTAGTTTGGGGAAATAACGCAGGTCACTACCATAACATCGTGAAAGCATCTCAGTTCCTGGTTAGGGCAGTGCGAAACATGATTATAACAAATCACGAAGGTATTGAAGGTTAGAACAATGTGTGAAATGACCTGCGTGAAGGGAGACATAGCTGGACTAAACCGACATCATAGACATTTCAAGGGTGCAGAAACTTGGTTCCAACATCCCCCCATACTGCTTTAGGTGAAACTTCAGTTTGTGCTTTGTGGGCTGATGATGAAAGGGCCAACAGTGTAGGGATTTGTTTGGCTAAATGAATCTGAACCTGGGTTAGGCCCCCATAACCCAACAACTCTAGGGAGATTCCAATTTCAGACCAAAAAAGTAAACATTAAATAAAATCCTTCTTCAACATTAGGAAACTCAATATTTTTCAACAAACTAAATGGGAGCCCTGCGAAACATGCCTTACATTGAAGGCAACAACTAATATGAGACTGTTGGCCAAACCGTAGCTATGGGGAAAGAAATCATAATAGGGAAACAAGTAGAAAAAGTCTCATAAGGAAAGCACTCTAACTCTAAAACAGATTATCCTTTCAAGTAATCTTTCAGACAAATGATACATCAAAGAACGTTATCTAAAAATACCTGCAAAACACAACGCAACAAACATGAAGAACATGGGACTCCAAAACCAAAGTGCTACAAATGGATTCCAAAATTTTATCAGAAAATAACATTAAAGAAAATCGTACTTCATTATAGGAACAATGTTATTTTCAATGAAATTGAATAGGAGGAGGGCACCATGAGGTGAATTCTCTCCTACTAAACTCGACAAACATTTACTATCCTATTATAACTTCTCTCTCTTCCAAAGTAAAAAGAGGAAAGGTTCCTGGAATGCCTAGTGTAGCACCTTTTAGTAGCTGATATATTTTATTTTAACCACCTGCGTTTTGGTTCTTTTTGGTTACATACAAGTGTGTGGTTCTTAATTTTTGCAATTTTTTTAGTTACATATATGCAGTTTTAGGTTCTTTCAGTTATGATCCAGGAGGATCTTGTCAGCCCAGCATGAGTGGAGTCTTAAGTGGTTCAAAGTCGAAATGGTCTTCAAATGATCATGGCCGATGAGGTCTTGAACTTTATCAACTTCACTTTCATTGTCAGCATTTAGTGTTTGGTGTCTTTAGCTTTGACAATGATGTTCAAGGTTCAGGTTATCTTGTGTTGATTTTCAGTTCTACTAGTCATGTCAATGACTGATATGGTTTTCATGGTGTTCAAACGATATGGTTTTGTACCTGGTTGCTGACATGTGGGTGTCCTCAGTTCCGCCGGGGTTTGGTTTTCAAAGAGGAAACATGTATCTTCATATAGAGTTTTATGTCACATTGTGACAAATGGTGTAAACAATTTTTTTTTATCACGTGACAAAGTCTAAAATACTAACTCTAAAATCATCAAACTAAGAGCCTAACACATGACATAATCTATACCTAAAACCATGCATTAAAATGTACTAACCCTAAGTAAAAACCCTCTCGAGCCATGTTAAATGCATTAGAAACCATATAAATACACATATAAACATTACAACTCTTATAAAATAGTTATCCACTAGTCACAAAATGTAGCGGGACTGCAGCATGTGAACATCGGGCAGTCACCACAGGTTAGACCGCAATGAATATCTGTTTGCTCTTAACCCTATCCCTAACCACAACAGAGTAAATAGAAACATGTCAACAACAACGTAATTCACTGTGGCATTGGTGGATAGTCACGATCATGCGGGGTAGCTGTGATATGTGAATGTCTTGATAATCGCAACTGTCAACCATCAACAAACATTCAACTGAGTCGTCGAAGCTCAAACCATGAGGTTATTGCATGCACACATGCACTCTCAAATTCCTCTGTCCAGTTAGCTAACTGCTAATAGTTTTTGAGTTATTCCAAGGTCGAAAGTGAGTTTTGTGTGTTATTTTTTATATTTTAAATACACCTAGATGTTGAATGTCACTATGTGATATAAAGATCTTTCAACAAACCCTAATTCGATATTTTTCACTCCTAAATTCAACCTAAAGGAGTTGGAATGCATCTAGAGGGTTATAAAGAGAGTTTGGCTTGTTTAATAGTAAAAATAGTGGTTTTAGAGTTTTGTATGCAAATTCTGGAGGACACAGGCAATTTTGTTTTCAGTGTAATAGGAGCATCGAGAGTTGGAATTAGGAACCGTGAGAGGCGTTGGAAAGCTAACTCAGAGAGATTTCTTGTGATAGTGACTTGAAGTGCCTGCGTTAAAAATCAGTCTGGTTAATTTTCTATGTAATCAACCTCCTCATATTCAATCCTAATAAAGCAGATGCCCATCTTGAAAGTAATATTAGAGACGTAGTCCATCAGGGATGAACTCAATAATAAATGTTGCTATTTGGTAACATTGTGTTTTTCTGCCTATTACTTATGTTTACATGTTTGTTATGTTTCAATTCTGTTGTGAAGTTATTTCTTTTCAAAAATTTCTCATGCTTAAATCACCTGAAGTTAACATCGAGTTCATTGATGACATTAATCAATTCTACTTCAGTTTAATGTATGATCATTTGAGATCATATAATTTGGTATCGGTGCAAGTTGTGTTTGTAGAATTTTTCCAGGGAATGTTAACTAGGTCAAAGTTGCAACGTGGAGAAGGAATCCTCAAGGAGTTTGATCTAGAGATTGGAAAGTGAAGATTCGCTCATAAGTCAATCATGACAGGATCTGATGCAGGTGAAACTCCTAAAACTAAGATGAGTGAGGAACAGTTTCAACAATCATTCTCGAGCATGCAACAGATGCTGAGAGAACTCTATGAAGATAAGAAGGCAAGAGATGTAACTTGTTCTTCAAAGACATCAAAGAAGAAAAAGGGTAGATGAAAGGCTGATAAACCTCCTACACCTCCATCATCTCCATCATCACCATCATCTTCTTCTTCTTCTTCTTCCAGTTCAAAATCTAAAACAGAAAAGAAACCTAAGAAAACATCTCTTTTAAAACTTGATGTAAAATTTGAGTTACCTATTTATGATAGCGAAATGAATCCTAAAAAGTTAGATAACTAGATTAAGTAGTTATAATTGTATTTTCATATTCAGAACATTTCTCACAATAAAATGAAAATTCAGTTAGCTACACTTAGAATGGGGGGAACAACTTTAATCTGGTGGGAAATTAAAACTCAAGTCTATGCAAAGCAGAAAGGAAAAGTCATCTCTTCATGGTCTAAGTTTTTAAAAGATCTTAGGAAACAATTCTATCCTTTAGGATACATGCAGAAAATTGTTATTGATTGGTAGTGTTTGAGGCAAGGTAAAGGGAAGAGTGTTCACAAGTTTACTCAGGAGTTCAAAAAGAAAGCATTGGCTCTTGGTATTTCATTAGATACATGTGAAACTTTATTAAAGTACATTAGTAGTTTACATTCATTTTTGCAGCATACATTATTGATGTTTAATCCTAATGACTTTGATGAAGTGTGTGTTCAAGCCATACACATTGAATCAGGTGTCAAACCATTCAACTGTTCACCACAATCATCCGAAGAGTTGGAAATCAAGGATTCCAATTAAAGCAAGAGGAAGAAAAATTCGAAGGGAAAGAAATTAATGACATCTTAGAAGGAAAGACCTACTTGTTCTCATTGCCAGAGAATTGGTCATGATGAATCTATATGTTGGAAAATTCATCCCGAACTTAAGTCAAAGAAGTTCCTTAAGGAGAAGGATAAAAATAAAGCAACTGCAATAGTCCAACAAGATCTAGGCTCTGATTTAGGTGATTAAAGGAGGATAACTGCCATGGTTTCGACAGGTAAAACTTCTGACACTGGTTCAAGTTCTAATACTACTGCATCTTCATCAAACTTAAATCCTTCAAATGAGGATAAAAGAGTTGAACTATTTCACATAAAAATAACTTCTAAGCATAAAACAATAGATATAATGTTTGACAGTGGATCACAAGCAAATTTAATATTTGAATATTTAGTTAAGAACTTGGGTTTGGAGACATGAAATCATCCAAGACCATACACATTAGGTTGGTTGAATAAATCAACTCAGATAAAAGTGAAAAAGTAGTGTTGGTTAAAATTTTCCATTACAACTAATTACATTGATGAAGTGGAATTATATGTGGTTCTAGTAAACATATGTGGAGTTGTCTTAGGAATTCCTTATCTTTATGAAAGTTATGCAGTGTTTTATAGGAAGGAGCACAAAAATCACCTTAAGAAAGGTGGGGTTGAATTTATTGTTAGGGAAGATAAAAGTAAAACCCACTAGAATTTAGTTGCTTCTAATAAGATGAAGCGACTAATAATTTCAAATAAGAGATTTGTACTCATGTGTGTAAAGGAAGCCTATTTTTTTCATATCAAAGACTTTTCTAAAGTAGTGTCAAAGTATCTAGTACATCTAAGGGACACACTTATGCATTAAGGGAAAGTGTTAATGAATGGAGACATAGTTTAATGGGTGAGGAAACAATGATTCAAACAAATCAACAACCACTTCAATACTTTCAATGTCAAACTAAGTTGTAGTATCTTTCACATTACAGTTTGATTGGTTTATTGTAGCAAGTTCACTTAATATCAGGAATGAGGAAAGTACATCAAGTCAAATCACTGATATGATGTCAAGAATGTCTTTGAATGTTTCTGTTATCCCACAAAATAGATTGTTAGTACATGCCAATAGTATTGAACAATATTTTGTAGAGACTATTGTCAAAGATGTTTATGAATCACTAATTCATGGTACTTTGTGGAAAGAAGTCAATTGCCATGTTTATAATAGGTTGTTTAACCATCTTCACAAGTTGTTTATACTACAAATGGATGAAACAATTCACAGATTCAAAATGCACCATGATTGACATCATCAGGGTCGTCACTTTTAGTTTGTTGATCGAATGTATTGGTACATCATCAAGGCAAGGTGGAGAGTGAGGGAGCTCTACCCTCACCTTCTATCTATCTAGTCAAACTTTTGTGGTCCAAGGGATTTCAAGTGGAGAGGATTGTTCCAAAAGGATGTTGTCAATCAAGCATGAGCGAAGTCTTTAGTGGTTCAAAGTCAAACTGGTCTTCAAATGATCATGGTCGATGAGGTCTTGAACTTTATCCACTTCGCCAGTATTCATCATCAGCATTTAGTGTCCGGTGTCTTCAACTTTGACAATGATGTTTAAGGTTCAGGTTGTCCAGTGTTGATTTTAAGTTATGTCGGTCATGTCAATGCTTGATATGGTTTTCATGGTGTTCAAAGGACATGGTTTTATACCTGGTTGACGACATGTGGGTTTCATCAGCTCCACTGGGGTTTGGTTGTCAAAGAGGAAACATGTATCTTCATGTAGGGTTTTATGTCACATTGTGACAAATGTTGTTAAAGGTTTTTTTAATCTCGTGGCAAAGTCTAAAAGACTAACTCTAAAATCATCATACTAAGACCTGAACACATGACCTAATCTATACCTAAAATCATTCATTCAAATGCATTAACCCTAAGTCAAAACCCTCTCAGGTCATGTTAAATGAATTACGAACCATATAAATACACATATAAACACTACAACTCTTATAAAATAGTTATCCACTGGTCATAAACCATAGTGGGACTGCAACATGTGAACACAAGGTAGTCACTACAGGTTAGACTGCTGCGGATATCCATTTGCTCTTAACCATGCCCCTAACTGTAGGGGAGTAAACAACAACATGTGAACATCAACGTAATTCACTGTGTCGTTAGTGGACAATCACAATAAGGTGGGGTAGCTATGATATGTGAACGTTGGGATAACCACAACCATCAGCAAACAATCAATAGAACCACTAGAGCTCAAACCACAGGGTTATCCACCTGCACAAATGTGCTGTCAAAATCCTTTGCTCGGTTGGCTGACTAATAATGATTTTTTAGTTATTCTAACGTCAAAAGTGGGTTTTATGTGTTATTTTTTATATTTTAAATACACCTAGGTGTTGAATGTCACTATGTGACATAAAGATCTTTCAACCTACCCTAATTCGAGCTTTTTCACTCCTTAATTCAGCCTAAAGGTGTTAGAATGCATATCGATGGTTATAAAGACAGTTTGGCTTGTTGAAGAGTAAAAAGAGTGGCTTTAGAGTTTTGTATGTAGATTATGGAGGACATAGGCAGTTTTTTAGTGTAATAGGAGGATTGAGAGTCAGAATTGGGAACCGTGACAGGTGTTGGAAAGTTAATTCAGAGAGCTTTCTTGTGTCACTGACCAAAAGTTCCTGCATGCACAATCAAACTGGTTAATTTTCTATGTAATCAACCTCCTCGGATTCAATCCTAATAAAGTGGACACCCATCTTGAAAGCAAACACGAAGACATATTCCATTAGGGATGAACTCCATAATCAATATTGCTATCTGGTAACACTTTGTTTTTCTTCTTATTACTTCGATTTACATGTTTCTTATGTTTCAATTCCATTGTAAAGTCATTTCGTTTCAATTAGTTCTCATAGTTAAAGAACCTTAAGTTAACATTCAGTTCACTGATGGCATTAATCAATTCTACTTTAGTTTAATGTATGATCATTTTAGATCAAATTACAAATTACAATCATGTTCTTTTAGCCACTTAAGATTAGAAGCTTCATGACTCAGAAAAATGTAACATGCAATCTTCTGAAAGCCAGTGATATGCAATACGAAATTTTGGCCAGAGGGATTGCATCACCCTTTAACTATTATTAATTATTAAGTGATTATTAGCATGAAATTATTATTAACTATTAAATTATTATTAAGTGGATGACTCACTATTATTCAATCATCTAACATTAAATATGAAGGTGGAGAGCGGTGCAAGGTGGCACCCAGTGGAGTGTTTCTCAAAGGGAATGCCTTACAGTGTAATAAAGGATGGTAAAACTAGAAGGGGTGAAAATTAAGGGATCCCACAAATGAAAATACGTGACTGAGAGAAGGGAAGGAAATAGTCTAATATGGTTAGACTCCTTCACTTAAACTTTATCAAACCAATCGAGTAATGTGCCTACCCCAAAAGGAAAAATCAAATGTTTTTAAAAGGGAATGGAGAGTGAAGAATAATAAAATGGAGATATACATTATATAAGTTCGTTTTGATTCCCAAAAATTTAGACAAAATCCCTTAGACCAATCCTTTACAGATGTAGTTGAGCCCTAAACTTGCATAGACATTATTGATGTGAGCTCTAAGAGAATTAACAAGAATACAATGGTTGTTATCCCCACAAAAATTAGGATGTGCTGCAACCCAATTTTGACACCTATACACTCCATTATCCCATTGATGAAATACATAATAAAATTGGATCCTTCAATCTTCCAAATTGATACAAATGGCATGATGAACTACCTACTCACTCATGAGAGAATAAATGTGATGTGAAATAATCATTCTGAACTTAGAGCTATGGGATATAACATGTAATACTAACCCGATTTTTCAATAGTATTCCAATCTCAAGGTTTGAAGCTATGTTAGCCCGCTTGTCTGCAACATAGTTGAGGTGTCTTTTGATATGGAAATACTAGGAGGATCCTAAAAGGAAATTTGAATCCTTTTTAATCCAAATGATAATGGTTATCAAGTTCATGCCCTAAAACATCACAAATAATTCATGGCTTTGATGATGGCCACGGAATCTCCAACAATTTTAAACAAGTTGACCATTTCATCTACAATCAATATCTCTTACGCGGTGAGTAATATTTTATATAGTTATAGTAACTTGTCATAATCCATATGCAATACTAGATACTATTTTTCTCCTAGGATCAATAATTACTCCTCTCACTCTTTCCACCCTTACATATTTAAAGAAAATTTGAAATGTATATTTCTAATATTATAAAAGTAGCCTACATCTTTTATTAATTTATGATAATGCATATGAACTTTAAATTTATAGGTCTTTTATCTATATATATATAAATTTAATATTTTTAAAATATGTGTTACATTCTTTTATTAGTTTTTGGTGATGAAAATTGTGAATTTATAGTCTTTTAAAATATATAAAATCAAGTACAAAGTGTTAGGAATGCATGGGAAGATAATAGATAAGTAGCAATGGAAGTATGTGCATGTCGATCGGAAATACAAGAGAGGGTACAAGGATATGAGCCAACTTAGCTTCATACCAACACATCATGGCTCTGCATCACATAATTTTCTTGTTATTATTATTGCAAGAAGTTAAGACACACACATTAAATTAGGCAATTATGGAAGTAATAAGGTTCAAATTTTGTTTTATAATATACAAAGAACATAGAATGGAGCTTAGAAGTTATATGTTATATAAAATATGCTTCTGTGATGCTATAAGCATCTTGAGTATGCCTAATGGTTAAGTTCAAATCTAGATGGGATAGAGTATGCATTCATTTGTAGACTTTAGTAGTTAAATCATTGCATGGAAAAAACCTAATATGTTGGTATATACACTAGTATATATACCAATATATAATAGTACTATATATATTAGTATATGTATCAACACATATACGAGGTATATATTTAATATATAGACCATCATATTATGTTAGCATGTGTATGTGTGTGCATATATATATATATATACACACACACACCCATATATTATGTTGGTATCTATTGTGGGGATCTATATTAGTAGATATGCCAACATATTATTCTAGTTTATATAGCAACAAACATATACAAAAACCTATATACATATAATATTATATATGCATATAATTGTATACATATGAAAGTATAAAAGTATACCACTCAATCATAATGTTTGTGTAGTGTCTAATTACCTAAATTTCTTGACTAACCATAGTTAATGCCTCAAAGCCCTTGATATTTTAAGGCTTCATCAAGGACCTAAGGGGGCTAGTTTCTTCCCTTAACCTTGACCAATGCCTTAAGACAACCATCCTAGTGCACATGACTTCATAATGGTACACATATTCCATTTTGAGGCCAAGTTCACCTCTAAAGGGTACATATTATGGTTTGAGCTCAATGTCATTACTAATTAACTTTAGAGATCCATTTATGGTATAAGGCCCTTATTTGCTGAAGGCCCCAATACACATGTCCCTACTATGAAAAAACTCCTAATCATGTCCATATCCATCTTTTATCATAAATATGCATTTTAAAGAATCCTTATTGTGTTCATGGCCTTGATCATGGAACTTTAGCTCAAGAAACTTTATTGTACCTCAATTTATTCCTTGACCATGGTCTCAAACTCAACCTTATTTCACAAAACTTCAAATTAACCCTACTACAAAAAATCCTATATCAATGCCCATATCCCGCGTTAAGAATGATGATATGCTATACAAGGTATGCTTTGTGGTTTGAGGTCTTGTTCATGTCCCTTGGTCCTAAAGGATTCATCTAGTGCCTAAGGGCCTTATTTTCCTCCAATACCCACTGGAAAGGCCTTGAGACTCATTTATATAATCCAAAGCATTATAGGAGAAACCATATTCCAATTAAAGACTAGATATTCTCATTTTCCAAACTTGCCTAATCAGGACCATTGCTAGTATATATATATAAATATCTATTTGATATATATGTGTTGGTATAGATACTAGGCATATGTATCAATATATATGGTAGAATATATATGCATAATATGTAAGCATACATACTTGTGTGTGTGTGTGTGTGTGTGTGTTGGTATACATACTAGGTATATGTGCCAATATATGTGTCAGACTATATACCATGATTATATGTAACTCACACAATACATTGATAACCTACAACTTTTATCCACCAAGGAACTTGTAAACACAACCCCTTAACCCTTAGGAGTGTATTTACAATGCTAATGCAACTTCCCTATTACAGTTAGATAAATGGGATTAAAAAAAAATTGACTTCTTCCATGTTTCTAAAACTCAATTTTGGTGTCATCTTCATTTTTGTCTCAGTGAACTTTTCCAATGATATAAATTTTGTTCAATTTGGACTCCAAGATTCAAAGTTAGGGCCTTCTAAATTTACATTAAATTCAAAAGTGTCACCTCCCTTTTCCTACCATGTAGCATCCACATGGTCCCCACATGGTGTCCAAGTTTCATGTTGCTACATTGCCACATGGTGGCAAATTTAAGCCTTTGACCACCAATGCTCACATTCTTCTAATGGTATACCCATATTTTGTGGACTTACTAACCCAATCAACTGACATGATCAACAGATCCACTTTGAGGATTTTCGGTAGAGATCTAACAATCCACCACCCTCCAGACCATATGATGGTTTGCGCGATGTTGCCCTCCCCTCACTAACGTCATAGGAAGGAAGCCCCGCTAACTCCCCGATCATTGATCTCCCACAACTCAATCAAAATCTTTGATTTAAGGTGGACTCCCCCTCCCCTTACTAACATCATAGGGAGGAGGATCCAACATCCCATATACCATTGATTTCGTAAACCAATTTTCACTATCCATTTTTAACCTAAATTCCACCCATTAGTTGTGAGGCATGGTTATATGGTCCAATGGCCTAGCCCTTAGGGCTAAGCCTCTAGTTCAATGTTGTACCATTGGAATACTACCTGTTACCCTCAAGCAAGGTACTAGGCGTCATATTGGCCCATGCCCTTGTAACTTCCAATGGATCATGTGCCTGCCACGTAACTAAGGGTATCCCTACACCCTAGGTCACCCATTAATGGCATGATAATGTATTATGATATATGTCAATTTTTTACAATTATATCACTCCACCATGAGCTTGTATTCTTCATACAAACCCATGCAATTTAATCGCTCGTGATATACCACTACCTAGACAATGATTTCAATGATAACTACAATTATGTTCCATTCCCATAACTAAATGATTTTAATGGGACCTGACCTCAATCTGGACCTCAAATTATGAATGTATAAACATATATTATAATTTTTAGAATCAAGCCATATTTTTTGTATAGAAGATAGGTTCATGATATACACTCCTGCTTTAAGGAGAATTTAATATTATAGAGGCCCTTAAGAAATTATCAACTCATAATAACTCAGGATCTACAAGCTTCTTAGGTTGATAATAATTGGTAGAAAGTCAACCCATCTTAAATTAAAGATCTACTGGTCTTTCAGCTAATAATGAACATTTAATAAACTCATGAAAGAAAACAAGAACCCATACAGTGCCCAAAATTCTTACAAGAAATCAACATTCCACAGGTGGAAAGGAAATTTCATTCCTAATTCAATTGGCATCAACCACACATTTGAGCATTAAATTAACATCATTATAGGGTCGTAGTCAACATAGTGAACACATTTTAGATATTTAATTGCAAGATATGGGGTATCACTTATTCTATTTGGTATGGAAGTTTTCTAACTGCCAATGGAACTTGACTCTCCACCCAAATATAGACAATTGTAGCCAAGTCTTACATGCAAAATTCACCCCTAAGCCAAATTCCAATGCTTGAGGTGGAGTCCTTTTGGAAGAGAGACCAAATAGTTTTTTTAGCTAGAATAGGATGACACAAGGTCACACAACCTTCATCCACCAACTATAGAACTTCCCACCCAGTATTCCAAACTTTACAAACAAAATTGACATGCATTCTAGGATACCATACAATATAGAATTCTTGTCTCACTTTTAGGAGAAGAGAGTCCACATTAAATGAAGTTTCTTCAATGGATAAACTACTGGTAGGTGGAATAAATCACCCCTCCAGGTGGTCCATCAATGAGATAAAAGCTAGAGCTTCAACCTTCAAGGAAACTTTTGGTGGTCCATCAACCTCACATGCACCTAAGTGATTCTTTCCAATATAGTAGGTTCTTCAATCCCAATAGTTTGATGGGTTCTTTAGCCCTTAGGAAATCTTTCTCTCTCTATAATATTTCATCCAACAAGACCTTATCAGACTATTCATTCAGTAGTTTTATTTTCCAAATTTCAATTCTAATGATGTCCTCTATGATACCTTCAACCCCAGGAGGAATTTTCACATTGCTCTTTCCTGTTCTCTTCCATTGTGCATACTTGAGAGAATTAGAGTGTGTTCCTCTCCTAAGAATATCCTAAGCATGTGTTCAAAAGTGTGGTATTTTAGCATTCAAATACCATATAGGCAACATTGAAACACCTCATTAAGATGGGAAAGGGAAGAATTTTGGAAATAAGGAGGGTTGTGTGTTTTCAATATTAATCATGGTGGACCATTATTTGTATTTTTTTAATAGAGAAATCATCTATTGGATTCACCTCTTGTTTATGTAAATCCATTATTTCTTAATTTTTCTTATGTTAGGCTTCTTTAAATGCCATCTCTTTGCTTTATCATGGTAAATTATAGTCAAGTTTACATTTTTTAAGGTAGAAAATTGGTATTAGGAATGTGTATTGGTGAAATTCACAAGTCATGCTAAACTCTAGAATTTCATTTTTTGGATGCATTCATTAATGCCCAACAACCCACTTTTTCTCATATTAGATTTATAATGACTTCCTTGCTCAGTTTTATGCTCAAGATTCAATATAATTATGTTTCCTTCCATCTGTCATTCTCAACTTGTGTGAAAGGCCTCTATTCAGAGAGGATCATAGTTATTATTCTAGAAAATTGTCATAGTATCCTGAGAATTGTTTATTGTTCATTTTCCACTCTAAATCTAGTATTCCGAGCTTAATTATGTGAGCATATGCTATGGTGACAATGGGTAGACAGTTCACTAAGGGAACTTCCTTTGGTTGAAGGGAAAGATTGGACCAAAAGTAGGTTTGCATATGCCTTGACATAATATCTAAACATCTAGGAACATCTTGAGGAACAACACTTATTTCATCCTTACTCATTGAGGGTAAAATCTCATGAAGAAACACAAAGGAACCATAAAGGAGTTTCTTGGTGTAACGAAGAATCAATATGAAAGGTTCCCCCCAATTTCTCCTTTATGATCCACATAGAAAATTTTATCATATTGTGTCTTTACTATGGAAAGAAGTAGGTGGTTATATGTCCCATGGAAGGAAGGGTTGATGCATTCATATCTTTAGCCTTTGATGGGTGACTTATGATTAAGCACACTCTTCCTATTATTTAAGAATCTAGGAAAAATTAGGTGTAGTGTGATTCTTCGTTACTAGATAACAATTCGTGGAGAATTTTTACCTTTTCTTGTTATCTTAATATTCTTCTTCTTCTTACTAATTCATGTGTGTGCGCTTCATCAAACTTCTACCAAAACATAAGAATAAGAACACAAGATGTTGGTTCCCTGCCAAGGCCAAAACCTATCTTCTCTTGAGAGGAAAACCCTTTTGTGAATTTTTATTATTGAAACTTCTTTCTTGATAAATTCCAAACCCTAGACCCTAGACTAGAATATCCTCAAAGAAACATTCAAGTCCTTTCTCTTCTCTGCAGTTTTTTTTTCTCAACACTTTGTCTTCCTTATTTTAGCACTTCATTCCCCAACACTTCATCCTCCTTCTTCTTTCAGCAACTAGTGATGGACCTTGTTTATGTGTGCTCTAGAAGAGACTTCAATATTTGGTCCTTGGTGAGATCCTCATAAATGAGGATACCTTCATTCCCTTGATCCAAAGTAGCTTCATCTTGAGGAGTAGTTGAAAACTTGATAGGGCTTCATTGTAGCATTAATTTCTCGCATGTGTGGGAGGTTTTCCCTATACCTTCTTTCCTCTCTTCTTCGCTTGATAGTCTATATTCTCTGCTTGAGTAGAAGTCCTTATATGCATAGGTTTCTAGCCCAAACAATGATATATATAGGACTATTATCTTGCTGCTTAAGTGACCATAGACTGTCCTGTATTTCTTGCACATGTGAATATTTTTCACCCTAAAAACAGTCCCTTCAACTTTGGTTTAGGTCTCTCTTTATTCACTGCACTAGAGGTTCCTTCTTCTTCGACTTTTCTTCTCCTTTTTTGGTCTTCCTTGCTCGCTAATTTCAGATGTCATTGGTTGCAATTGTAATGGAGTGGACAACCTCTATATATAGAGGACTATCCCTCTTCTTAGGCTGACTTGAAGGCTAACTGGAAGACTTCATGCCGACTTAAATTTATTCCATTCTTTTGCTTCATTTGGAGAATGTTGTTGCATGGAGAGGACTTGGAATTTCCTTGGAGGTATTCCTTTGACCTTTATATTATTTTATACATAGTGTAACATGCCCTTTAAGGGTCTTACATAAATAATTTCACTTTTGACTTCACATAAGCACTTAAACATGTTCTTGACCTACTTCAATGATCAAGCAACCCATTGACATATATTATAAAAATAATATTTATTTTCTTGAATAAATACAAATATCAAAAGTACATTTACGAAGAATTAACCTAGTGACACTTTCATCAATACTCCCTCTTAACTAGGGAGGTATTCATACAACATTACAAGGTGTTTGGCTATTGTTTCAATCTCGAAGAATTTACCTAAGAGAAACTGGATTTGCAATCCATCTATTATAGCTTCACATCCATTAGCATTGTCATAGTGCAAGGACTTGAATAACAACTCCATCTCTTCATGAGATCATGAGCTACAATGCTAGTGAGACCAATTATTTATAGACACCTTCATCATTGTCTTTCAAGGTACATACACCCGAGTGTTCTTTGAGTATGACCTTCTAGGATTATTCTTGACTTGGGTTCCCAACCCTCAAAGAATGTTAGTCCTCTTTCCTACCCTTGTCTTGGATGCCCTAAACATCCTCAAAGAGTATCAGATGCCAAATGATTACCCAATCCTCCCATTTGTAGAATTGATGCTTCTGTGATTGATCATAGTTATAAGAAGAGCTTTGGCGTAAATCACATGAAAAAGACCTCTGTCGACGCGTTTCGAACCAACTAGTGTGTTTCATCATCAGGACAAGTTGTCCTGATGATGAACCACACTAGTTGGTTCGAAACGCGTTGACAAAGGTATTTTTCATGTGATTTACGCCGAAGCTCTTCTTATAACAATCCTCCCATTATTTATTCCCAAGTGAAGACAATAATGTTGTTTCTATCTTGTCTCTACATTTCCATTAATGGACTTCATTTAGACTTACGATTGTTAGTCCTAGCCTAGTGCATGACCCACGAAATGGAAAAACAAAATTTTCACTCCTTTGTAATCACGGGTGATGCAAAACTCCCTTTTTATCAGGGACTTATTGAAGCTCCCTCTTAAGTAGGGACTCTTTCATTCATCAGCAACTTCTTCTTCATGGGTTCTTTAGCTGCTTGATCTCCTTCCTTTCTTTGATGTCATGAAGTCTTTGTTTGAACTTCTCCTAGGTAGGGCAAAATCCATCGATCACTTTCCTTCCTAGTTTGTCATGTCATTTATTCCTTCGTGGAAAGTGGATTTCTTGTCATATATCAAGTTTTTATTATCATCAAGCTACTCCTTTTTCATCTTGTCCATGTTTTGGAATACTCTTCTCTTGGATGCTTCATTGTAATTATTCGTTTACATGCTTTGACCTAGTAGCCCATCATGACTTCATCTTGATATTTCTTCAACATTTCTTTCTTTTTTGTTGGATGGCTTCTTCATCATGACATCTTTGTAGAGTAGAATCAGTTATCTTCATCTTTCATATATTCAATGCCTTCATAGGTTTCAAGGGTCCTTCCTTCCTTTGTGAGAGTTATCTTGCCTTCTTTAGGGAGATATCCTCAGAGTATCTTGTCAGATAGTGATTCTCGGTGATCATGGTGTTCTTCACATGCTTGAAATCTTTCTTCATTTGCTTCTTCCTAAATAGATAGTTCAACCATCTTATGCTTCTTGCAAGAGCATTTATTCATTACTTTCTTCCAGGACTAGTCAGAATTTCTTCTTGCTTCGTAGTTAGCTATCTTATACTCGTTATGTGAGCATATTATTTTTTTACCTTCATTGTAATGTAGTGCATGAATTTGAGCATGTCCTTAGTGAAAGATATTCTTTCATACTTGATCATGTTTATATAACTATTCCCATGACTCAATAATACACAAAATATAATGTGAGTAAACTTTGATGCATACATACCTCATGTTGATTCTCCTTTGATCATATTAGCTTCATCTTAGCTCTCTTGAATATCATCTTTTTCTTGAATCCCATGAATGAGATTCCCAATGAAACATTTGCTTTGGTTCATGCAACTTCTTTTGAAGATTTCATCATTGGATATTGAAGACCCTTGCCTTGTAGGTGTTTATTTTATTTTGATGATGGAGGTACTTTAGGATTTCTTAATCATGATCATTTTTCTTTCATTGTGGATGAGGTCCTATAATAGGTATGCTCCTTCTACATGAATATCTTGAGCTATATCTACGAAGCTCCTATATTCTAGAAGATGATTCTAACCATGCATTTTGTTCGTATTTATAAATGCTTCTTCTACATGAGTATTTTGAACTCTATGTACATCATGCTTATAGATTCTAGAGGATGTTAGTAGCCATGCAATTTTATTCTATTGCTACATACTCCTATACTACTCAAAAGCTTGAAAGAAGACTTGAAGTAAATAGTTTGACTTAGTCATAGTAGAGATCTAGAGGATCTTCCTTTTTTTTCTTCTTGTTTTCTTCTTTCATTTCTTAAGTCACATGATCTTCTTCTCTTTTCCTCTTGTTTTTGTTGTCCTTCTTAAGAATAAGATAATTCCTTTTGTAGTTCCCATATTCCTAGCATCAAAAACATTGGATTTTGGACATGTCTTTGTTGTTTTTTCTTCATAGACCAAATTTGCAAAATTTACCCTTTCTTTTGGCCATGGTAGTGAATGCTTTTACCTTTGATCCCATATATTCCTTTGATTTAAGTCTGGTTTCCTTTGTCCTGCATAGAGACCACATTTCATTAAGTGTGGTTGCTTCCTTCTTGCCATATATGCTTGATGTTAAATTGCCCCAGTCCTTAGGTAGAACATTGAGTACTACAATTGTCATCTCTCTATCAAACATGACTTTCCCAAGCTTTGGAAGTTGATCTCTCATTTCAAAGATTTTCATGAAGTAGGGAGCTATTCCTTCCTTTTTTATCTTCATATTGTATAATTCATTCCTTAGATATATAACTTCTCTAGTTATGGATACCGAGAATAACTCTACTAGCTTATCATAAATTTATTTTGATGTTTCAACTTTAGAGACATAAGGAATGAGAGAGTCTTTGATTGATTCTATTAGAATCCTTTGTGCTCTTGTCTCATCCTTATTGTACTTAGCTAAGACTTGAGTTTTTTCCTTAGCAAGGATAGTGATATTCCCTTTGATATGTTCTAGAGTTCATTCTCCTTGAGAAGTAGATCCATCCTCTTCTTCCGTGCAAGAAAGTTATTGGTACCTACCAATTTGTTGCTTTCCTTGCAAAATGACATTGATGTAAGAAGGGGACATATACTTACTTGATAGACTTTTGAGATGTAATGGATTTTATTCCTCCTTTAAGAATTGATGGATTGGCTTCCTTCCATCTTGATGTTCTTCAAGTTTCCTTCACCAAGTGGACTTGCTTGATGACTTGTAACCTGACATAGATCCTGCTTCGATCTGATCTTCTTTGTAGGTGCCTTTATGTAAGGCTCTTCTTCTTTCTATGTAGACTTCCTTGATGAATGATGGATTGGAGACCTTCTTGTCCTTGAAGTGATTGATACTTCTAGGCTTTATGCTTCAACCTTGTATATGTCCCTCCTTAATAAGTGTTATTGAGTTTCCCTTTCCTTGACGTGTCACCTTAGCTCTGATACCATGTTGAAGATCTAGGGAAAATTAAGTGTAATGTGATTCTTCGTTACTTGATAACAATTTTTGGATCATTTTTACCTTTTCTTTCTATCTTAATCTTATTCTTCTTATACCAAAACATAAGAAAAAGAACACAAGATGTTGACTTTCTTCCACGGCCAAAACCTCTCTTCTCTTGAGAGGAAAACCATTTTTTGAATTTCTCTTATTGAATCTTCTTTCTTGATGAATTCCAAACCCTAGACATTAGACTAGAATATCCTCTAAGCAATAGTCAAGTCCTTTCTTTTATCTACATTTTGTTTTCCCATCACTTTTTCTTCCTTATTTTGGCACTTCCTTCCTCGACACTCCATCCTCCTTCTTTTGGCAACTAGTGATGGACCTTGTTTAGGTGAGCTCTAGAAGGGAATACAATCTTTGGTCCTTGGTGAGAACCTTAATCAATGAGGATACCTTCCTTCCCTTGATCCAAATTAGCTAATTATTGAGGTGTAGTTGCAGACTTGATAGGGTTGTGCCGCAACCCTAATTTCTCACTTGTGTGGGAGGTTTCCCCTATACTTTGGTTCCTCTCTTCTTCGATTGAGAGTATCTCTTCTTTGCTTGAGAGTCTCTCTTCTTCGCTTGAGTAGGAGACCTTATAGGCATAGGTTTCTAGCCCAAACAATGAGATATATAGGAATTTTATCTTGTTGTTGTAGTGACCACAAACTGTCATCTATTTCTTGCATCTGTTACTATTTTCACCCTAAAAACAATCTCTTCAACTTCAGTTTATGTCTCTCTTTCTTCATTACAGTAAAGGCTCCTTCTTCTTAGACTTTTATTCTCCTTTTTCGGTCTTCCTTACTCGCTTATTTCAGAGGTCATTGGTTGACGTTGTAATGGAGTGAACAACCTCTAGAGGACTCTCCCTCCTTTTAGGCTGACTAAAATACTACAGGTCGAATTGAATTTATTCCATTGTTTTGCTTCATTTGGAGGACGTTGTTGCATGGAGAGGACTTGGACTTTGCTTGGAGGTATTCCTTTGACCTTTATATTATTTTAAACATAATGTAAATTTCCTCTAAGGATCTTACATAAATACTTTGAATTTTGACTTCCTACAAGAACTTAAACATGTGCTTGACCTACTTCAATGAGAAAGAAACTCATTGACATATATTATAAGAATAATATTCATTTTATTGAATAAATACAAATATCAAAACTACATTTATGAAGACCGAACCTAGTCACACTTTCTTCAACACCTATTTGGTAGATTGAAAATGATCTCTCATGCTTGGAGAAATAATCTTATAGGGGATTTTTCATTATAAATGATGCTTCTTGATATAATTTTTCATGTGGTTAATTCTATCTATTGAAGTAAGTGTGAGAAAAGGATTTTTCCTCCTCACCAAACACTATATTTTTATCTTGGGTAGCTAGGTGTGTTGGCAGTCCATGGAGAGGTGTGCATGCCATGTTACTATCCCTATTAGCTATACTAAAATTAAAAAGGAGCATAAAGCACAACACTATAGCCATAGGAAATGCAATTCAAATAACAAGAGAAATTGAAAAGATGGGTCCAAGTAGGGAGAAAAAAAATCCTAAATGGGTGAAACCATTAAGATTAATGATTATATTGATAATTTTATATTTAAACACACCCCTACTCTTAGATATTGGGAAATGGATTCCAAGAATACTATCCTCTTATTTTCCTCATCCTCCAAAGAGAGATAAATGAGTTAAATATTGGTATAGGTAATACACAATATTTGCTTCTTTATTTAGCTAAATTTGTGGATTTAAACCTCATCAAGGTTCCCCTTTTTACTACTTAAGAGTACTACGATGAGAGTGGATATGCAAAGAGAGAATATATTCTTATGTTCTAGATTTATAGATTGAGTTTAGTTCTTTTTAAGAAAATGATCCATTTAATTTTTTATTAAAAATAGTAGTTAAGGGGTAGAAGGGGCTTATCAAAAATAGATATTCTATCCCTTAAAGGCACAATAAGACCAAAATCATATGGTCTGGTGCTAGAAATTAAGGAAATAAACATTAAAATTATAGAAAGAAATTAAAAGCATGACAAGATTAGAAAAGGTTTGGGTTGGAACACCAATTAAAGAGGTTTTAAGGAAATGGTGTAGAAACAAAGCTAAAAATAATTTAGAACCCTTACTCTTCTTATAAATTAGGGCATTTGGATGTATAGAAATTTTAACTTGATTAAAGTTAGTCACATTCCTCAATTTTAATGTGTTTCTCAATGTTTGACCATTACATAGAGTTTCCCCTGAGTGGGGATGGATAAACCTCCAAGGCATGTTGTTGAGGAGGTAAAGGATAACACTATGAATTGAGCTTACTTTTATGGGGCAGAATAAGATGAACCCAAGATTTGTGGAGCTAGAGGAGTCCTAATTTAACTAACTTCCACTCGTTGAAGTTCAAAGCTTAGTTGAGATAAGGTACTAGACACTACGTGGGACTTATGGGTCTTAAGCTTCTATGTTGTTGGTATGTGGAGGAGGAGTTGCAAAATCACAAATAATTGGTGATTCCTTAAATGTACTTAAAATTTGGGTGAAGGGGGAATAAAGCTACTTAAATTTTCTTTCATATCTATTGTTGGAAGAAGCTTGTGGTTTTGAAAATGGTTTTAGTGATATCATAGGAAAAGAAATAATTATTGTTGATGCTCTTTCAAAATATGGGGCTTAGTTGGCTTGGCAAATTGGCATATTCTAGAAGACATATATGGAAAAAACATTGGTTATTATCACCCTCCTTTTCATATGGTTACTTCTCTAGGCCTCTTCAACTATTACTATGGAACTATTTTCTATTTTATTTATTTATTTAGAGGGTATATATGCTTGATGATTAGTTTAATCATCATATAATGCATAATTTTGATGAAGTTGAAATGAGTTTGAGACCCATTATTATGTTATTTTTCTTTTGAAAATTTGGAACCAGTGTTCTATTTAGGGTTGGGTTCGTATGTTATAAGACTTTATGCTTCATGTTGAGGATGACATGGTCGTCATTGTTATGTATCCAATATTCTTTATGAGGCTTGATGGAGTGATGTGTTAGCGTTATGAAGACTATAATTTTGCTTTTTGAAATAAAATCACAATATTTTTATAAGGAGACTAAAAAGAGATAGAAATGTATTAAAAGCAACTAAAACAACTAGTAGGCCACAATAAATATATTAAAAATTTCAAGTAGTGACAATGGACCCCTGATTTGGAAGTGATTCAAAATAATTAAGGTTGGATCCCTACCTGATAAATGGTGGGTCATGAATGAGTTGAAGGATGCCCCATCCATCATCTTCCCATTGCTTTGGTTGGTTCTCCATTCAAATAGACAAATCCAACTTGGATATTTTTTATGCAACAAAAAATGAGGTGTTGTGTGATGACAAGGCTCACAACTTTAGCACTGGTGTTTGTTGCACTCTCTAGGAGATCTACTCTATGGTGTGACCTACAAACACACTAATTCAAACATGCCAAGCCAAAAGGAGGCTAAACTTCCAAGGGACCACATCATACCACATCCAATTCAACCTTTGCAACATCCATTTGGCACTTTTGTTAAGGATCTTGATCCATAAAATCCATTTTTTATGCAAAAATAATGTCCAACATTAAAAGAATTAATAAGAGACTATCAAAACCATGAAATTAAATTATTACAAAATAGAAATTATCCAAAGAAATTTTACAAACATGTTGTAATATATGTGCACAAACTCAAAAAATATATTTGAAAAACACATATACAATATAAAAACACAACAACCACTAAAATTCAATAATTGAAAGCAATAATTATAGGTATATCTCTATATAAGAATCATGTTCAATATCACCTATATCCAAGACATAACATAGAAAGTAATGAGTAGATTTGTCTTTATAAACAAGCACCTAGTAGTATGGGTTAGACTTGTTCATTGGCATTTATGTTGGGATTTATTCAAGAGCTTGCAAGCATAGAAAAAAATAAAAATAGATACTTGGTGCCTAACTTCAATTGCCTAATGAAGTAGAGAAAATAGAAAAGGTGGCCCATAGAATGAACTAACATGTTATTGAAGTGAAATAACAAGAAGATCTCTAAGAACATTAGACAAGTAATCCCAATTTGGAAAATGTATTTCCTTTCTTAAATTTGTTTATATAAAATTGTTTATTAAATTATTCTCATTTTTTTATGGAGATTGTTTCATCTTTTCAAGCTACATAAGATTCATCCATGTACATTGTGTGTTCTAAGATTGGTCCATCTCAATAAAGTTTTAATAGAAAAGATTCTGAATTGTTAATGTTTTTATGGATAGTTTTTAATGATATTTTAATAGTCATTTTCAAATAAATCAATGTGAATCCGTCATAACTTTGAAACTATCATGTACCAAGAGAGATCACATATCTCTTAGTACAAAAAATTACTTAATACATCTCCTATAATTGAAACATCTCAATACATGATAAATTCAAATTTAAGAAAAAGCTATATTGATATATTACTTAAAACAGTGTCCAATTTTTTTACTCTCATTTGAAAAAAACCACTTCAAAAAAATTTATTATATATGTTTTTTTAATTAAAGTCATATTATTTATTTTAAAAATTAACCTTTTAAAAAATGGAAGAATGTAAATTTTAATATTTGATCAGAGAGGCGAGTTGACGTGTTGGTTCTAGTCTCGCTTTTTATTGAATGATTGGACTAGCTCGTGAAAGAGTTTAGAAGTGGGTGGAATAGAAGAAAAGTGACATCCAAATGTTGGCGATTATATGTTGGTCAGTTGGCCTCGTGATCATGTGCCTGTTTCCATTTCTGCATTTATGCATTTTTTCATATCCTAGCTTTTCTAGATATTAATTTTATATATTAAATATCAATTTTATGGAATTGAAATTAATTATTTTTTTCCATTACTTAAAATTAAAATTTTTCATTTTATCTCACACTTCATCCAAGAAAATGACAAAAGAAAAATTTCACAATTTAACAAAATACATGTTTTCTAATAATCATCTCATTCAACAATATGAATTATAAACTATGAACTATAAATTAGTATAGTCTTATCCATCTGCTAATTTGTAGCATCCCTTTAAACTAAGTGGCCAAAAAGGAAAAAATATTATAGGTTATTGTTAAAACTTCTTTTAATAGCTGTAATATTTCTTATTCATATACTCAATTTAGAGGAAAGAAAACAACCTCCCTTTAACCTCCACAGTACCAAGCTAACCCACAAATATACTCACTTAAGAGTTAGCAAAGCTCAAAACTAAGACAACAATATTTATCAAAACATTATAACTCATCATATCACTACTGAAAATTTAAAATTAAGTGAAAATAATTTCTATTCTGCCAAACCACCCAAAATAACCTATATAATTGATTTATTTTATTAAAATATTAAACTATAAAAAAATAATAAAATCAAAACTTTTATCAAACAATCAAAACTATAATATTAACAAAATTTTATTCTATCTTAATTTATTCTTTTTCAATAAATCACTTTCCTCTTTCATAACTTGTGAACTATCGTTCCAACATCTATTTTTTAAATAAAAAAGGTTTTTCTCCAAAAATAAAAACTTTTATTCTTGTGAATTATTCTTATCTTTTATTCTTGTACATTATTCTTATGGCAAAATTTACTTTATTGTAAATTACTTTATTTTATTGAAACATATTCAATTCCTTTTGATTTTGTCTAAAATTTAATATTTAAGAACTAGTGATCTCTTAAACTAATCAAACTGCTATATGTTAGGATCGGTTAAAAAGCATCAACAAACCGGTATATAATAGGATTGGTTAAAAAGCATCAACCGAAATATGAATAATAATAAAAAAAAAAAAAATATGCTCACCAAAATATCAATAATAAAATTATCAAAACAATGTTCAATTTCATTTTACCCGTTTTAATTCACCATAAACTCATTTAAAAGTTTTCATATTCACAATATGTAATTACAACAAAAGTAGAAATACAAAAACTTGCTAAAATCATTCATATATCCAAAATAAGATTGTCCCCTTTCGGCTTATAAAATATCTCCAATCCAGTACAACACAGATCCCTATGTATAACTCAGATTTAACCTCTCTGAAACCCCAGAAATATAATAATGCAGGGGTGCTTGAATCTTCCAAGGAGAAAGCAGAACAACCACAGGCGGCCTGCCATAAAATAGGCTTCCCATTTTCGTTCCCATTTTCGTTGACATATACTTCCATTTGCCTTTGCTTCCATCTCCAGTTTTACACTCATTTTTATTTGTTGTTTTTTATGATCACTCTATCTTCTATGTTGAACTTCCACCCACTCTCTCATCTGGGTTGCGCGCATGCTGAACGCAAAGTGTCAACACTGTAGTAACACAAAAAGTCAATACCACAACATGATTAACCTTATAAATCAAATATACAGAGAAATACATGCTTCTAGATATTTTTATCAAAGAAATATATTGTTGTTGGTGTTGAAAATGTAATTTCAACGCAGCCGTACCATCCCCGAAACCATAGTTGCAAAACCACAAACCACCTTGATGCATATCGAACCGCTTTTGCGTGAAGGAAGTTTTCGTACACAAAGGTCCGATACAATATAGTGTCGACGCGTGGCTCTCCCCATACGTCATCATATCTGACATATCGGGACATAAAGTTCAACATAAAAATGGCTTCCGTATTCTCCTCCGCCGTCTGATGTGCTCCAGCATTCTCCACCGTTGATTGTTCAAAGCTGCATACGAGACTGCAATAAATGTTACGTGGAGTAAAGTTCGGTTAAAAAGGCCGTCTGATATTCACCTCAGCCGAGGGTAAATCAACGGTTGACGGGCATCACAACCCTGCATCAAATAAATATTGCGTCGAGTAAAATTAAGTTTTATTTTGACCATACCTTCATTAAGAAATTGTCATATGCATAGGTGGATTTTTAATTTTCTTTTACGGCATGTATGGGCTTGAGTTAAATAAAGGCATGGGCAATGACATATAGTTTAATTTTATTAATTTTTAATTATTCACGAGTGTGGCGTAAGTTTGTTTTGTACTGAACAAGTAAAAACATATTGTTGCTGGTCAATTGGGTAAGCGAAACAAAAAAACGCACAGCAATGCAGGAGCGAAGAAGTGAAGAGGTAAATGAAGAAAACCAGAGAAAGCTTGTATAAAAAAAAACCATGAATTGTTTCACACAGCAGTGAAAAGGGAACAGTAAGTTTTCGTGAATTTGTAGTTTTTCACACACCAGTGTGTTGATCATTTTATTTCTTTTACCAGTAAATCCTTGTAATCTTTGTTTTCACACAGCAGTGAATGTAAATGAAATTTTTACACACAGTGGTGTAAAATTTTAAAGGAGACAGAGCAATTTTGTTGAAATGTTTTGGTGAATCCCTCTCAGTGAAAGAGGATGAATATGTATCAGTGAATTTGTTTTATTGAATAGAAATCTTTTATGGTGGTGCAATACTCTGTTTTTCAGTCATTTTTTTTAAAGCTTCCCTGTGCACAAAATATCATGGAGTAAAGGAAATAGAGCATTGCCTCTGTGTGCTTGAATTTTGTGTTTTTGGGATTTTGCCTGAAAAATCCCCAACAGTGGTATCACAGCAGGGTTAGGCTCTTTGAAGGTGACAAAGAAGCTGAAGGGAGGAGTCTTTTATTGCAGCAGTCAGTTGTTTTAAAAATACATAGTCAAGAAATTGAAGCATAACTAAGGATGCAAGGAATGGCCAGCACAAGCACTGGTATGGGTATGTTTAACACCCAGCTCCCACAGTTTAATGGGAAGAACTATGACTATTGGGCTATAACCATGAGAGCCCTGTTTGCCTCTCAAGACTTATGGGAATTAGTTGAAGATGGTTTTGAAGAACCAGCGGATGAAAATGAATTTAATAGATTAACTCAGGGAGAGAAAGATCTATTAAAGAGCAATAGGAAGAATGACTCAAAATCCCTTGTATTTTTGTATCAAGCAGTGGACTAGAGTGTGTTTCGAAGGATAGCAGTAGCTAAGACATCCAAAGAAACATGGAAAACCCTCAAGACAGCCTATAAAGGCATGGAGAAAGTCAAGACATCAAAACTATAGTTGTTGAGGAGAGATTTTGAGAATATGAACATGAAGGAGTCAGACAACATTGACTCATTCTTCACACATGTAATTGGTCTGATCACACAGATGAGGACACATGGAGAAACCATTGAAGAAAGGAGGATTGTGGAGAAAATATTGAGGGTAGGGTCTTACCCTCAAAGTTTGATGCTATTGTCACCACCATTGAAGAGACAAAGGATCTCTCAAACTTTTCAGTTGATAAGCTACATGCATCACTGATAACACATGAGCAGAGAATGAGTAGGAATGAAAACTCATCTCTAGAGCAAGCCTTTAAGACCCAGATGTCCTTTTGAAGAAGAAGAGGTCAAGGCAGAGGAAATAAGAGAGGAAGAGGCAGAAGCCAGAACAGAGGTGGAAGGAACAGTTCTGCAAATGCTCAAGGAAGAGGCAGCAACTCAAATCAGAACTAAGGCCAAGGCAGCACCCAACAAAGAGAACAACATCATGCTTAAGGACAAAGGTATGAAAAATCCAATGTCCAATGCTATTATTATAAAAAATATGGGCATTATGCTAGTGAATGTAGGAAGAAGCAGCATGATATGAGTAATAGAAAAAATGCAAATGTTACTAGAGAGAACATCAGCCAAACTAATGTGTTGTTAGCTTGTAACATGGCTGAAACAAATAGTGAAGACATATGGTTTTTAGACTCAGGTTGCAGCAACCATATGACAGGAAATATAGCTCTCTTTTCTACCCTAGATAAAAATATGAAATCAGAAGTCACACTAGGAACTGATAGCAAAGTTTCTGTTATGGGAAAAGGGGAGGTAAAAATATTTACAAAGCAAGGAGAAAGGAAAACCATAGCAGATGTCTATTATGTCCCCGGAATGAGATGTAACCTCTTGAGTGTTGGACAGCTTGTTCAAAAGGGTTACAATGTTTACTTTGTGAATGATGTGTGTACCATCATGGATATAGCACCCAGAAAAACGATGCATTGCTGAAGTGAAGATGACAAGGAACAGGATGTTCCTTCTAAGGATCAGGGCAGATTTGAAAAACAAAAATGAAATTGCAACAGTCACCCAAGAGGCCTTCCAAAGCGTGCCAAATGATGAAAATTGGTTGTGGCACTTGAGATTTGGACATCTCAATTTTGGAGGTCTTAATTTGTTGAGCAGAAAAGGGATGGTGAGAGGATTACCATTGATAGAGAAACCGGACAGCCTTTGTGAAGGTTGCATTTTGGGAACATAGAGAAAGTTTTCCATCAGGTAAAAGCATAAGGGCAAAGGAACCCTTAGAGATCATCCACTCAGATTTATGTGGACCGATGCAAGCTCCATCATTAGCAGGCAGCCAATATTTCCTAACATTCATTGATGATTTTACAAGAAAGACTTTGGTATATTTTCTTAAAAACAAAAGTGAAGTGTTTGAAAAATTCCGAAATTTCAAAGCATTTGTGGAGAACCAAAGCAGGCTGCATATTAAAGTTTTGAGAACTGATAGAGGAGGTGAGTATATCTCCAGGGAGTTTCTAAGATTTTGTAGAGAAAATGGAATTCATAAGAAATTCACAACTAGTTACACCCCACAGCAAAATGGAGTTGCTGAAAGGAAGAACAGGACCATCATGGATATGGCGAGGAGCATGTTGAAAGCAAAGAATTTGCCAAATGATTATTGGGTTGAAGCTGTAAATTGTGTAGCATATATTTTGAACAGGTGTCCTACAAAAGCAGTGATGAATAGAGTGCCAGAAGAAGCATGGAGTGGGAGAAAGAAAGGAGTCACCCACATGAGAGTTTTTGGATGTGTGGCCTATGCACACATTCCAGATCAGCTAAGGAGGAAGTTGGACAGCAAAGGGGAGAAATGTATCTTCATTGGATACAATGGGGAATCCAAAGCCTACAGGTTGTATATCTCATCTACCAAGAAGTTTTTCATCAGCAGAGATGTTCAATTCATTGAAGAGGAAGCTTGGGATGGAAGTATAGAGAAAACAGTGAATGTTAAAAACTGTTTGTCTCATGACGAAGATGATGAGGAGGTGGCTGAAATGCATCCCCAAATAGCAGAGCCAACACAAGGACAACAAGGGACACCATTGAGGCTAAATGACAGTGCTTCTCCAAGCACACCACAAGGAGGAAATTCAAGTGCGTCTTCGAGCACTTGCACACCAAATGAAAGAGGTAAGAAGTTTAGAAATCTAAGTGATATTTATGATGAAGGAATGAATTCCTTGTTTTGTCATGTTGATGATCCTATTCATTTCGAGGAAGCAATTAAAGATAAGAAATGGATAGAAGCTATGTATGAAGAAATGAATGCCATAGAGAGAAACAAAACATGGGATTTGGTTGAACTACCAAAAGGTAAAGAAGTCATTGGAGTGAAATGGGTTTACATGACCAAGAGTAATGTTGAAGGCAGGATAGAAAGGCACAAGGCAAGGCTGGTTGTCAAAGGGTACAAGCAGCAGTATGGGAGAGATTATGAGGAGACTTTTGCACAGGTTGCAAGAATGGAAACCGTGAGAACGGTGTTGTCCATAGCAGCACCAAAAAAAATGGAAAGTCTATCAAATGGACGTGAAGTCAGCATTCCTAAATGGAGTGTTAAAGGAAGAGGTTTATGTTGAACAGCCTCTAGGCTATGAGAAGAAAGGTGAAGAGCACAATGTGCAAATTGAAGAAAGCTCTTTATGGGCTGAAGCAAGCGCCAAGAGCATGGTACAGCAGAATAGATTCATATCTATTGGATAATGAATTCGACAAGTGTGAAGGAGAACCCACCGTTTACATCAAAGAAAAAGATGGTAAAATTCTAATTGTTGTCTTGTATGTTGATGATGTTATTTTCACAGGTAATGATGATCATCTCATCAAGAATTTTAAATCAGTCATGAAGGAAGAATTTGAAATGACTGACATGGGTTTCTTGAGATACTTCTTAGGCATAGAAGTAGATCAAAATGAAAAAGGAATTTTTATCTCACAGGCAAGATATGTAAATCAAGTATTAAGCAGATTTAACATGCAAGAATGCAAGGCAGCGATCACTCCCACAGTAATGGGATTAAAACTCAGCAGAGAGGACAGCAGCAAGGATTTTGATCCTAGTTTGTACAAGAGTATTGTAGGCAGCCTCATGTATTTAACAGCAACTAGGCCTGATATTATGTATGCTGTTAGTTTAATTTTCAGATTCATGGAGAGGCCAAAGGAG